>BLSH010513675.1:133008-143334 GCA_018402905.1 Glandirana rugosa | reverse complement strand
AAACATCTCCGTCCCTACAAACACGTCAATGGATTTGGTGGTACAAATACAGAAACAACCGAAAAAGTGTGGTTTTAAAACGGTACGTGGTCATTATAAAGTAAACTTGTAAGCATACTTTTAAGTCTTTTTAACAAACAGTCTCGTAAGCTATCAGGGGAATACTTGAACTGTTTAAAGTATACTTTTGGGACTTTTTACAAGACTTACTTTTGGTGTTATTGTCAATCTTAGAGTAACTTTTTATAGAAGAACCCTTTTGCGGAATGTTTGTTTGTAAAGTCTCCTAGTTACCTCCTCCCGTTTATAAAAGTGAGTATTTACGAGATAGTCATGGGCTTGTGTCCTCTACAGGAAGTTTGTAGGACATCTCCTGTGTTCGGGTACTGATAGAGCATTTATGAGTGAAAATATTTGCCCTCCTCCATTGATCCTCTGAAATGTTTGTTTGTAAGGCGTTTTCCCAAGAAGATATTTTTCAATGAGATTCTAACTGTTATTGTGGTTTTCATTCAGAACATTTTTCAGGGTTTTCATATGAAATTTGTCAAGTTCATAAGGGGACTATCGAATGCTCTGACAAACAATTTTTCTGAATTTTCATACGAATGTTCAAATGAAATATTACTGGTGCATGGCAAAATTTTGGTGTGAAAAAGCCAACAAAGACATAAACATGGTGGTTTAGGTAACTGCACAAACATCCCTGCCTCTACAAATTACATGTTTTATTGAGGGTTCCGTAATTGCTTCAATGAACACTATTTTTCCACGGTTTACTATGCTTTCAGCAACCAACAATGTAAGAATTAAAAATGCAAGAGCTTGGAATCCTCTAATAGTTCCTGCGACAGCTCACACCTGCGTTCAATTATGAAAAGTAAGCGGTTTTGTTAGACTTATTTGTTGTGTTCCCATAACTACCTGACTGCACTGCCAATTTCCCAAATGATGTGAAGTAAATTCAATATTAAAACAAATGAATCTGAGGGTACAGGCGCGTACGGATGGAAAGCAGGGGAAGGCAATGGAAATTGTAATTTGTCAACCTTTAAAATTGTCTTATGCATCATGCAGCTGAAGAAGGGTTCACGCTGTCTAACAGGAGGGAAAGCCAGTAATCCTCATTCATCTTAAGAGGAAACCTCCTACACGAGTCTCCAGTACTGGCACACCGATGAAGGAATAAGCGCATCACTGTCTGAGTTTGATTAAACGTGAAAGAACACATACAGAAAAATAACCTGTACTACACGACCTGCTTCATAATGTAAATGCAATCACATTAAAGTGTACATGTACTGCTATAAAGTTAGCAGTCTGCCGCTCACATGGAACAGCAGGTACCGCATTGCAGCTCAGGCATCCTCCTAATGCCCATGCTGAACCTATAAAGTTTGGGTTTACGGGTCAGCACTGATAGTTCTCAGGTATGCCAGCTGGCTTCTTGTATTTCTCATGGATTCTAGCAGCAACATTCCTCTGACAGAGTTCCTTTCCTTATTCCCAGCTGTGATGGTTATGAAGCCAAACAAGGAAGCCAACCTTCATCTGATTTCTGTGATCATATAAAAGTTACCAGTGCAGAAATCTCACCGCTGGATTCCTTGAGTTATAAAATAAAGCTGCTAGCCAGCTCAATTCACCAATATCTATCCAAAACTCAAATATACTGACACATACTGTATATTTCCTAGCACCATCATGTACTTCTATGGTCTGTGGAAAGAGAAGGAACAGCGGTCTGACCACTAATTGGCTGGTTCTGTCTGAATATTTATTCCACAAGCAAAGATGGAGAACAACATTCCAGTTATTATTACCAGGTATGTTATACCATAGCTTCCTACATACTCCCATATTACAGATTGTATTATTCTAAATTAAAGCCCAAGTGCAGGTTGGTCCCCTACAGTCCTCTGCCCCATCCTGTTTTCACTAAGTACTGTGACAGTGCGAGGCCCTGCCACGGTATGAGTTAACTAAATTGGTATTAAAAGGACATGGGATTCTCAAAGATGCAGATTGAGAAGCTCAAGCACTTTTATTGTGAATAAAGAAAGCTGGGCTCTATGTTTTCTCCAGATTTGGTAGTTCTAGATCAGGTCTGGAGTCTAATGGTTCCAAAGTGGCTTGGGCGAGAAGAAACCTTAAATCCTGTGTCCAGGCTTTGCGAGTTGCTTGCAGCCCATGTGAGGGCACAGGTGTGTGGGATCGATCTAAGCTAGATCTTGGCATAGCTCAGGGTAGCTGCAGTTTCAGTTTCAGTTGCTGCAATTTGGAAACATGGCCCTGTTGTGTGGGGGGTCTTCCTGCCCAAAGGACTGGGAAAGTTGGGACAATTATGTGGGCCTGGGAGACCAGGATTGGGTCTAGGAGGTCAAGAAAGCTGCAGGCAGCTAGCAAGTCCAGGTGGCTGGAAGACGTCTGGAGGTCTCTAAAGGGGGTAAGCAATTCCTGGGGTGGTTATAGAACCCTGTTTGGAGGCCAGGAGTGAGCCAGTGCAGCAGGGTACTGAGTAAGCCTTCAGAGCCAGATGACTTAGTATTTTCCTTTATTTGTATGTGCTAGAGAATAACCCCGTTGTGGGCAAGTAAATGAACTTTATTTTTCTTTTTAGTAAAAGTGGGTTACCAGGCCCTTAACTATAGTTCCTGTCTGACGTGGAGGCATCTACCACAAGTGCTAACTCTCATATCACAATACCATTACCCTTATTGAAGGGGTTATTTAGTCAGTCATGTGACTAGCGGGATCCCCTTTCTCTCATGGTGGACAGTCCTATATACTACATGAGCGCTGGACTCTCCAGTATTCTCCAGTGAGCCAAGGCTAGCTTGATGACACACACCCAGGGGTAGTGCCCTTGAGAAATGGAGCTCACAGGAAGTGTGTTAAATGGCAAAGGATGTCACTCAACCTGGAAGAAGACCAGTGTTGAATGATGGATAAATATGTCCATGGAGATCAGCACTAGAAAGAGGGATTGCAGCTAAAGCAGCTTTTTTTGTTATAATTACTGCTGGGCAGTGTATTTTATAATTCTCTTTAAAACCCGGAGCTTGGCTTGAATGCTGCATGTATACTTGCATGCATGACTGAAATCAAGTTACATTAAGTGGACATAGTTAATAAATCCCAATGGTGAACTTGTTCACAGTCTGTATGTTATGTGTGTGTAAAATAGTTTATGTTGGTCCTACAAAGGATCCAACATTGGAAGCAGCTACCCCAATGAGCATACTGGAAAACCGCTATAATCTGTGGTAGGCTGTATCCTTTGTGGCCACAAGTTACAATATATCTGCACAATCTCTGTACAATTTTATTTAGATTTATGAATTCAATGCAATATGGAAGCCTACCCAAACAATCAATGTGACACTTAGGCTCCTTTCACACTTGTACTATTTGTCCTGCGGCTTTAGTTGCATTTACAGTGCGATTATGGAAAACTTAGCCAGCCTCTAACAAGAATTTGGATCACGGCAGCTAACAAAAAAAAGGAAATTTAAGATTTGGTGGAGGCTGAGAGCAATAGGAAGTACTCTTGAGTTAAGCACAACTTCACCCAAAGGGCATCCTACCCTCCCCCTCCACTGTCACATTTGGCACTTTTTGGGGGGGAGCAAGTACCTGGTTTTGACAAATGCCAGGGGGAGGTTTTTCGTGTATTTTTAAGCAAAATAAAGCAAGGGGACAAAGATGAATGGGGGAGTTTGCTTTGAATATTAAAAATTAATTAAATTGTGTTTGTGGTGCTCATATGTAATGTAGTTCTGCTAAACTTTGTAAGCAATCAGCCAGGACCTTACATTACGGTTCATGGATCTTGGGAAGATTTTACCGTTGAACTGTAATGAGCATGATCGGTTTTAAGAAACCTATTTAAAACCCCAGTAACTAAGCGATTAGTACAGTTGACCTGCAGCTCTGGGATTTTAGGTCTGACACTATCTGTATTAAGTGTACTCAAACGCCTACACATAGTCTCCCTGTCTGGGTGTGGGTTTCTTCCATGTTCTCACAAAAACATACCGATAGATTTGACTGGCATCTGACCGAACTGGTCCTAATAAGTTGTTTACAGGTGTATGGTAAGGTAGAGACTGTAGACCTTAACAGGCCAATACTGATTGAGAATTTATTCTGTGCAAACACAGGAAATGATTAAAACAATGTTTCATCACACGGTAGAAGTCTGCTATAAACCTGTGAATGAAGGCAAAAATCCAAAATCATTACAGCATAAGCAACCTATCCAGAAGAAAAGGAAAACATGAACACGCAACTGAAATTTCACATGCCGTCCACCTTTAACTTCACATATCCCTGAAAGCTATGTAACCAATTTCTATGTTAAGTTGAAGAACGTCATACAACTTTAGCTGGGCGGGAAGAAGATATAAGTCAAGGCAGTGGCTGTAAATATTTTGTCACCCTGGATACCGAACACCGGACATTGTCCTACAAGATGCTGAGAGGCTGCTAAAGCAAAATGAAAATGGCTGTAAGAAAGAAAATAATAGCGTACACATAAAGCCACAAAATTCAACATTTGCCATAGTTCTGCAGTCTCCTTCTACAGGGCAAGGGGGACCAAATTCTGCCATTTATAGGTCTAGCAGTGTGAAATTTACATTTATGGGGCCCAGAGCAGATTACAGACTCTGAATGCTGTATCCCAATATCAGATCTCACTGGTGCTCCGTGTCATTCTAATAATGAGAGATGCACCGAAATTTCAGTGGCCGAAACATATCGGCCGAAAATGGTGTCCCGGCATTTTGTCGATAAAGGCGCAATATTACTGTGCTCATAGGTCATGTGACTTAAAAGCCACATGAAAAACATAGGTGCGTTATTGATGTGTTCTTGCTGCGTTTTCAATGCATTTCAAGGGGGAGGTGTGTTTTTTTTTAAACTTAACAAAAATGCAGCAAGCATGATTTTTAATACCACAATGGAAGTGCAAGGGACCAGTGTGAAGACCTACATAGAATTTAAAGGAATGCATTTTTCCTGAGCTTTTTTTGCGCTAAAAGTGCAGATAATGGTCGACAATAAATTCATATTCATTCAAATTCATGATATATATAAAAAGTCAAATTGTATATAAAAATATATTATTTTTTAAAAACTGTAATTTTCGACAAAGTGCATCCTGCATTTTCGGTTTCCGCACCAAAATTTCCATTCGGCGCACCTCTATGAATACAGAGTGAATGGGGTGTGCAATAGAGAACTATGGCTTTGTCAACTTGGGCTAGTGTTAAAGGGGAAGTAAACCCTGATGGGTTTTACTTCCTCTTTATTAACTTGCAATGTAAAACCATAATGGGCTAGTATGCATCGCATATTAGCCAATTATATGGCACTTAACTGCATTGGAAGCCTGCGCTGTCCCGCGATGTCCCTGCTCCAGGCCGTGTCCATCTTCTGCCCCACTTCCTTCCGGGGCCGCGGACTTCGGCTCTGTGACTGGTTGGAGTCGCACGACGTCACCCGCCAATCGCGGCACGATCTTAGTGAAGGAATGGCACGGAGGCTGTTTCTTTACTGCACATGTGCTATATCTCCTAAACCATGCAGGTTTAGGAGATATGCAGGGAACCTACAGGTAAGCCTTATTATAGGCTTACCTGTAGGTTAAAGTGGTTGTCAAGGGTTGACAACCACTTTAACTATAAGCATGTTTTGGGCTAATAATCCAAGAAAAAATAACCACTTCTAAAGCTTAGTACACACAGGGTAAATGTCAGGCGGCATTGGCCAGTTCAATAGAAACCAGCCAACATTTGGCCCGTATGTACTTCAGTCGGTCGACTTCTGTTGAAGGGGCATGACCAAATAAGATCTGCCAACCGGCTCCTAATCAATGCTCTCAGCCAATGGCTTAAGATTATAGGCTATAGACTATAATATTAGGCTTAAGACTTTAAAAGTGCTCTAAAAATTGGTGTCAACATGCCAGAAAATCCAAGCATTTAACCTAAGCCCCTAACACACTGCAGCCTCTCACCAGCGGAGCGATTATAGACATTAGGGAAGCCCATATATTAACTTTTTTTTTTTTTTTATATCCAACCCTTCACACACTTGATGGAGATTGGCAAACAGCCTGCCTACACATGGAACGAAATTCGCTGGTAACTGCTGAATTGGCTACATTTCAATCCATGTATGGCCAGTTTCAGCCATGTACAAGAAGTCTATGCCAGCACCACAACTCTAATTTAAACTGGCCACCAAAGAGTTACCATATTAAATAAGGCATGGCTGAGACTCTAAGTGGATGGATAACCTCAGAAATTATATGCAAAAGCTGGACAATATTAATTATTTAGCTGGATTGAAAACAAGATAGAATCTCTTGCTAGATGTCGATCTGCTAGAGTGGATGAATATAAATGGCTCTGTGAAACACAAAGAACTAAGCTTGTGACATGGTTAGCATAAGGAATAGGTGGGGCATTGACGAGATAGATCAATGTCAGCAGCATTATTCCCCAAAAGGTTACAGCAGTTGCCATCTTCGCAACCCATGCTGCACATTCACATCCATTGTCTTACATGTGTCCTAAGGCTAAGATCGTGTCTTCTGACTGTCATGTCCGATGATGAAAGAGCAAATGCAAGTTATAGAACATTTTCACATACATCTGCAAACCAGGCAGTACACAGAATGTCTGCATTTGTTTACCATGAACTCCATTAACAAATAGGATGGTATTTTGGGGTGGGGAAGGGCTAGAATACACACATTAAAGAGGAGTTTCACCCACACACTCATCACCATGCTGCACTAATGTGCATCCCAGGGTGGATAAAAATCAATGATTTAAAAAAAAGAAAAAATAAATATATTTTTTTATTTGAATCAAATTTATTTTAATAAAATGCTTTTGGAGTAAAAATCTATCTAAAGATAGTTTTCTATTTAAGATAAAATAAATAATTTAGTTTATTCAGCATGAAAAGGAGCTTAGTTATGTAGCATGAGGCTGAATATTCTGCAATATTTACATTTTTGGTAAACTCATTCAATGAATCCAAGCTGAGATGACATGCACTGCATTGATGCATTCACATAATTTCACAGTAATCATGAGATAAAACAGAGTTCAGGAATATTCCTTTATCCCATTGATTTGCAAATCTATGTACAAACTGTATGATTGAATCGGTTCTGAAATCGCTGTTTTACTAGCCTGACAGCTTATTATTCTAAATAGGAAACCTTCATTATGTTTGCAAATATTAAAATTCTAACTACCAGCAAGATTGAGTCCTTACATTCAAAGAGCACCTGTCATTTCAGATTCATCATGGCAGCGTCTGTTAGCGGGCATCCACTCACCTGCTGCTGCCACGTCCCTCACCTTGTTGTGTCACTGCTGCATCACCAGCCGTCCCATTAAAGTGAATGGGACTGTCGGTGAGTCAACAGCGGGTCAGAGGAGGAGGCACTGCAGAAGATGACAGTTGCTCTTTAAAATTGATGATTTAAATTGAGTTGATTTAAATCAAGCCTTTTTACTAGTGATTTAAATCATGATTTAAATAAAATCCACCCTGGTGCATCCTTAAAATGAATGGTCAATGTATTATTATTTTTCTGTTCACGTGCCAGATTTATGCCTATATCCAATTTCATTCACCAATTATATCCTTTAGGGGCCACTGCGCCGTACGTCATTTCCAGCTTTGCAATGGCTCCTGGGAGATCTTGGTGAGCTTGACATGACACTGCTCCTGTAACATTTAACATTGGCGTCTATGGAAAATCTTGGTCAGCTTGACATAGCATGGCTCCAGTAAAATTTAACATTGGCATCTATGGAACATCTTGGTCAGCTTGACATGGCACTGCTCCAGTGCCATGTCAAGCTGACTAAGATTTTCCACAGAAGCCAATGTTAAATGTTACTGGAGCCGTGCCATGTCAAGCTGGCCAAGATTGCACCACACTGCACATGCGCAAGATTGACTGGTGCATGCTGGGTAGCCAACATGCATGTAATCCAGGAAGAAGGACACTGCGGCTTCAGATGCCCACACTGGAGATGGCCGCGCTGTGCAGGAAATTCACAAAGTAAGAAAATGGATGCTGCACAAATAGAAAATGGGGAGTGGCCCCATGGGATTGTCACCCCTAAAACCCATTTGATTTATAAATACATTTTACTTTTAATAGAGGGCTATGATGATTGTTAAGTACATGTCTGTCTATGGCTACTTTGCTGGTTCTTTGCGTTTTGTGTTACAGGTGACAAGCTGCCTGCTGTTGCTAGGAAGGTTTACCTCAGCTGCTGGGAACCTTTTACTTATATCCTCTCCTGTCACCGGGAGGAGTCAGCACTTACCTCAGGTCTGTCAGCTGGACTCACCTCTGGATTCTCCTCAGCCTTCCGGCTGAATCTTTTGACCTGCTCTCCCACTCTCCCTCTCCTTTGTTATTTCCCCTTGTCGCGGTCCCCCTTTATGTGAGTAAATGTTGCCCACTTTGTGGGTGGACAGTGCTTGGTAAACTGTTATTTGGTTGGTACAAGATATTGCTGCTTGAGTCTTAGTGACTAAGCATGTTGGTCTGTTAATGGTTAACAGTAGTTCCACCAATAAAGGGGTCACAGCATAAATTATTCCACAATCCTTGTGGTTTGTTTATTTTATTATTTAGGTATGTTCTTATGGTATGATGGGTGTTAATGGGGTGTACAATCCCAGAAGTATTCTAGGGGTATTTTTAGCTTAAAAGTCATATTTCAGCCGGTATTCCGCTTTAGGGCCAGTTCACACCACATGCAGTCCAGTACGTTTTTATTCTGCATCAAAAACGCATGGAAAGTAGGTTATATGGTTTACAATGGCATAGTTCACACCAGTGCAGTCAGTTCCAGCTCCAGAAAAAAAAAGTAGAACATGCTGCATTTTTCATGCACTGAACTGTACTGGAACGCGGTAAAACGCATCAAAAACGCACCGGAAAGCACCTACATGCACCAAAAATGCACTGGAATGCACATGCCCTAAGAAAAAAAGGGGGAAAAAACTGCACTGGACCGCATCAAAAATGCACCAGAACGGACCGGAAACGCTTCAAAAACGCGCATCCAGACTGCATTTCTATGGTGTGAACTGGCCCTCAATGATCTTCAGGGTAAACAAATGCAATTGGAGTTACAACCAGGCTCTGGTGTTTAAATCCTCAGGCCCGACACTAAAGTGATCACACCTGCGCAATAGCCCCCTATAGGCCTGAAGGATTGTGCAGCATCCCTATGGTCAGAGTAAGACCCCGTTCAAGCCAATGTGACGTTACTGCACTGGTCAGAGTCAGAGGAAAAGAAATCTCGGGTGTGAGGATGTAGACCACTAAGCAACTAACATTTTGAGGGATGTCAATAATGGCAGCCCCCTCCAAATCTTTCTAAGTTGAGATGGATCTAGCCAATGGGAGACATTGGAAAATTCACCTGAAGTCTAAACTCTGTTATCTCCCAACAGCGGGATCTTATGTAGATTACAGACATGAGGCTCAACGCACAAAGCGAACACAAAAGTGAAAGAATCTAAGGCAAGTCCAATGACATCTGAAAATTACAGCCATGGCTAATAAAAAGCCTTACCCTTGTGATAAAGCTTTGTCAACTGAACCTATTGTCTCCTAAGTATGCATAAGAGTGTCATATAACAGAGTCCTGTTTTGAAGAGAAACTGAAACGAAAGTTTGCCATTTTGTTTAAACTGTTCAGGGCCGTACATAGTTAGTCAGGTTGAAAAAAGACACAAGTCCATCCAGTTCAACAAAAAAAAAAAATGTATATACACACATATATATATATATATATATATATATATACACATATACACATACACACATATATACATATATACATACATATACACACACACATACACACATACAACCAAATAATCCCATATACAATCCTTCACCCACAGTTGATCCAGAGGAAGGCAAAAAACCCCAGCAAAGCATGGATCCAATTTGCTATAACGGGGGAAAAAATTCCTTCCTGATTCCCCGAGAGGCAATCGGATTCACCCTGGATCAACTTTACCTAAAGATGTTAGTACCCAGTTATATTATTTACATTAAGGAAAGAATCCAGGCCTTTTTTAAAGCAATCAACCGTGCTGGCCAAAACCACCTCTAGGGGGAGTCTATTCCACATTTTCACAGCTCTTACTGTGAAGAAACCTTTCCGTATTTGTAGATGAAATCTTTTTTCCTCTAGACGTAAAGAGTGCCCCCTTGTCCTTTGTGATGACCTTTAAGTAAATAACTCCACACCAAGTTCACTA
>BLSH010513675.1:116104-132249 GCA_018402905.1 Glandirana rugosa | reverse complement strand
GTTTCTCTTCCGTTTGAATAATTTAAGAAAGAAGTCGAGACACATATGTTTCTTCGTACCCCCTCGAGTACAGGTGCAGCCCCAACCATCACTGTGCCGGGGTTTACTAGGTGTTACCGAATTTTCACTTTACCAGGTCTTCATAAATCTGTCTTATTTCCATCTATTTCCTGGACCTGGTCTACCGTAGGTAGGTGCCTGGAATTTCCTTAACTCGAGACAGTAAAGTTTCGGTAACATAGAGTAAAAATCCCTGAGGAATTACTGACCTTATCATGGTGACCTAACCGCATCCCGGTTACACCACGGGTATAAATTTTTACCTTTATTCTGTCTAAATACTTCTGGACCATTTCACTTTTAAGCCATTGTGGATCATTTGGGGCCGTGTCACTACCAACCCCGACGTGGACATGAGCTCCCCCATGCTTCTTTGTATACACAGAGCTGAAGAAAGAATTTAATAAGTTTGCCTTCTCTTTGTCCCCAGTCATGCACTCTAGATTATTTTGTAAAGGGCCTACATGCTCAGACCTGACCTTTTTACTATTAATATATTTGAAGAATTTTTTGGGGTTTGTCTTACTATCTTTTGCAATCTGTCGTTCGTTGTGAATTTTTGCATCCTTGATTTCTTTTTTACATATTCTGTTATATTCTTTGTAACATTTAAAAGATGGTAGTGTTCCCTCATTTTTATATTTTTTAAATGCTCTTTTCTTATCATTTATAACTTTTTTAACTTTGGCCGTGAGCCACATTGGTTTTCTTTTTAGCCTCTTAAATTTATTGCCCATGGGAATATACTTTGCAGTGAGTTCGCATACAGTTTTTTTGAAAAATTCCCATTTCTGTTCAACATGGGCCGAACAGTATTGGTCGTTTCAATGGAAAGCGGACGATATTTGGCTCAGGTGTACGGCAACTAGTCTAACAGAACCCAGCCGCCCCCCTGTCAGAACACAATAGCCAGCAGGGAAGTGTGCTGTACTAACATCGGATTGTTAGTACAGGACCTCTTCCCGAGTTCTTCAGTTTTTTTCATTCAGTCCACTGGGTTGAACAACAAAAAACTACTACTGTGTACCAGGCTTTAAGCCAAGTACACACTAAGAAAATCAGACAAACGATTGTTCAGTTTTCCTCAATGTTTCACAGCAATTCAAAACCGAAGATGGTACTAATTGTACGAAAATTCTCAAATTATTTTTCTGTTGTTTGTTTCTGTTCATGCGTAGTCTTTTTTATCCGATTTTTTCCTCATACGAAAACAGTACACATTAAATAAAAATTTGTGCTCTGTTCCAAACCATTTGGTGAGGGGGGATTATGGTGTGGGGTTGTTTTTCAGGGGTTGAGCTTGGCCCCTTAGTTCCAGTGAAGGGAAACCTTAAGGTGTCAGCATACCAAGACATTTTGGACAATTTCATGTTCCCAACTTTGTGGGAACGGTTTGGGGATGGCCCCTTCCTGTCCCAACGTGACTGTGCACCAGTGCACAAAGCAAGGTCCACAAAGACTTGGATGAGCGAGTTTGGGGGCGGAGGAACTTGACTGACCTCAACCCAATAGAACACCTTTGGGTTGAATTAGTGCTGAGACTTCGAGCCAGTGCCTGACCTCACAAATGTGTTTCTGGAAGAATGGTCAAACATTCCCATAGACACTCCTAAACCTTGTGGACAGCCTTCCCAGAAGAGCTGAAGCTGTTATAGCTGCAAAGGGTGGGCCAACTCGATATTGAATCCTACTGACTAAGACACCATCAAAGTTTATGTGCGTGTAAAGGCAGGTGTCCCAATACTTATGGTAATATAGTGTGTATACTAGTGAAGGTTCACTGAGCTTAGGAATAAAGCTCCCTTCACTTCAATTTACCAATCATAGGCTGCTAAAAATCCATCTAGTTTTAAATTTCTCTCACACGATTGGTTATTCAAAGTGAACGCAGGTTAGCCTTTTGCATTATTATTTACTTTGCTAAAGAAACAGTCTCTATTGCTTTAGTAAATAAATCGCCTTGTCCATAGACAGGCTGAATGCACACAGAAGCCATGCTTGCCTGGGCCTGTGATAAGAGCTCTCAAAGCGCAGGGAAAGAAAAGGAAGAGGTAATCGGTTATATTTGCAAAGCTGCTTGGTATCCCTGGACACCTCAAGAGAGCAAATGTCTTTTAAAAGTAGTTATCCTTCAAACATTTCTTTTTGTGCACTTCGATCTTTCTCACAGAAGAGCATTTTATTGACTTTTATTGACTGATCAGTTATTATAACATTAACTGATAGAAAACAAACCATATTGCTTTTTTAACCACTATCCAAGTAGAATAAAAAACAGATAATAATCAATGTGTATATTACATGCACAAAATAACTATTAAAACAAAAACGTACCCACTTCTGAACACCAGAAAAAAAAAAAAGATATTTTTTTTCAGGAGCAGTGATTTTAATGATGCTTAAAGTGAAACAATTAAAATGAAAAAATTAATTTAAATATCCTGCCCGGGGGGCCCCCTTAGTCTGCCTTTAAAGTGGCACATCTGTGTGATGTATAGAACATGCCACAGCAATAATGACATCTATAAAGGAAAAATTGTACGTCAACCAGTGACCCCGCCCCTATGATGTCATGTGGTGGCCCCGTACTTGTCTATATAAGAGCTATCGAACCGAAGACAGCCCATTCAGTGGGTGCACAGAATGCACTGTGCATTGCAGGGTGTTCGTCTGGGCGAACACCCTGCAAATTCGGGTATTCAGCGAACAGCCGAACAGGCAAATGTTCGGCCAGAACTCATACTTGGTCTTGAGTAAGAGCAGATGATTCATGTATCATTTACTTTCTGGAATCAAACTGCCCTTAGCTCGGGCATGCAAACAGGAGGGTGTGCTTAGCTGAGTAAGCCCCTCCTGCAGATAAAAGAAAAAAAAAAATTTACTAAAAAAAAGACTCCTGGGATGTATGACATAATTTTGGCTCAGGCCAGAAATAAGGAAGCAACTGAAAAAATGTAAAATAAATAGAGAACTGGTCTCAGAATACCTAATTATCAATCTGTGGTCACTTAAAAGGGATTAAAGTGACATTAACCACTTGCCAACTGTATAACTTACATATACAGCGGCGAGGTGACACTGCTACGCCGGAGCATGTACCTAGTACGCGATCCAACACCCCCAGGTAGGGGTCGCAATTTGACTATACTAATAGTTATAACAATGAAAACATCTGACCGTGTACAAATCCTTTATGGGCTCATTTACACTTGCTTTGGCTTCAACTAGGGTTGCCACATCATTCCTTTAATCCAGGACACATATTAATTACACAGGTTCGGTGGCTGATTAAGGTGGTAATTAAACTCACTCATTGCCTTATGTGCATTATATTAGCCTCAGGACCTGTGTAATTCATATGTGTCCTGGATTAAAGGGATTATGTGGCAACCCTAGCTTCAACACACACATTAATGGCTAGTTTACACTTGCTTCAAAACAACTCTTTGGACATGATTTGAAAGCGCTAGTAAAAGCTCCTGTCACTAAATAAAATGGTTAGCTTACAGTGCTGTTTACGCCTTGCTTTTGCTTTGCTTTGGCTTCGCTTCAAAAATGATTCCCCATGTAGCTTTAGTGGTGGTTCAAAGTGTCTTCAAAGTCTCCATAGAAGTCTATGGCAAAGCTCGCTTGAAGCCCCACGAAGCCTCACCAAAGCCTCATCGAAGCCCCACCAAAGCCTCATTGAAGCTCCACCAAAGCCTCATCGAAGCTCCACCAAAGCCTCATCAAAGCTCCACCAAAGCCTCATCAAAGCACCAAGCAAAAGCAAGGTGTAAACAGAACTGTAAGCTAACCATTTTATTTAGTGACAGGAGCTTTGACTGGGTGTTCAGAGAGCTTTAACAAAGCCTGTCTGAAGCCCTGTTTTGAAGCAAGTGTAAACGAGCCCTAAAGGAGTTGTAAAGGCAGGTTTTTTTATCATAATGCATATGCATCACGATAGAAAACTCTTCTGTGTGTAGCAGCCCCCCCAGCACCCCCTAATACTTACCTGAGCCCCTTCTCTCTCCAGCGATGTGCACAAGTGTCTTAGCCACCTGGGACTCTCCTCCTGATTGGCTCAGACACAGCAGTGGCGCCATAGGCTCCCCTGGCTGGCAATCAAAGTCAGTTAGGGGGGCGCTGCCAGGGCTCTGTGTCTGAATGGACACTGGGAGCTGTGAATCGGCTCCAGTGCCCCCATAGGAAGCTGCTGGCTGAGGGGGCACTTGATAGGAGGAGGGCCCATGAGCAGCTTACAGGGACCCGAGAAGAGGAGGATCCGGGCTGCTCTGTGCAAAGCCACTGCAATAGGGCAGGTAAGTATAACAGGTTTGTTATTAAAAAAAAAAAAAAAAAAAAAAAAAGAAAAATGAGCCTTTACAATCACTTTAAGTTTTGCATGTAACGTCAACTGCCTATTTCTCTGTATCTCCAATCTCCTGACATAACCTCTACTGATGTGCTTTTCAGCATATGCTCAGTTCAAATTTCCTTCACCTACTAGTCATTCACTTAAAGGTGCAGCTAATGTGTTGTCCAGTGCCTGACACCCTACAAAGGTTCTTTTTTTGCCTTTCATCAGGCACACAGCTTCCGCAGATCACCAAGAGCTTTTCATACTAGACTAGATAACCTGGAACACCTTCCATTACGGCATACTTATCCTGGATCTGTGAGCCAGCGGACCAGTATGACCGCCAAAAAACGTGCATTTTCAGAAGGATGTCAGCAATTGTGCCCTCCGTATTTCTTTTGGGATGTATCTCAACATTTTTTCAGCTTTTTTCATCATGGTCAATGAGAGCAATAAGAAATAGACTCTAGCACATCTACATTACAAAACGCATGAATGTTATTTATGCACATATTAAATAATGAGGTCAGTTAGTGTATTTATTCAAAACAACATTTATCCATTCACATGGAAAAAACACGCATTACAAAGAGCGAAGCAGCTGCTGGGAAATCAGAACCTAATCACAGGGGATCCAAGGAAACTGACCCCCAAACTGGTCTCCAATGAGTGGAAATTAATATAGGTGGTAGCATGACATTTTCTATTAATTGTACCATTTAGTGACCAACCAAGGTTCATATACAACAGGTACTTCTAGAACGCCCACCTCCAATAAAGATCAAATAATGCGACAGGTCGCCAAAATCCAAAATTATTGTGGTAGTAAATCTCAACAGCCAGCTGTTTTAAATCTGTCTATACCCTGTTGGTAATTGCATTCCACAACAGCTGGAGAGCCACAGCCTGGCCTTGGTCAAATCTTACAAGAAGCATTTGAGTGATGAAAGTTGTAGAACTGAAGCATTAAGCTATGCTTAAAGGGTTTCTAAACCCAGGACCCTGCATTCACTATATCTGGTCTCCCACAGTACACAGAACATGGAAATGCCATTATTTTAGTAAGGCTCCTTTCTCACTGCTCAGCAGGGATCCATCGGTTGATACCCGCTGAGCCGGCGGATGACAGGACAGTCTCTGCATTCCGTGCAGAAACTGACCTGTCAGGGCTTCATTCTCCTCTATGGGGGATCGGATGAACACGGACAGTGTCGCCAGACGGATGGAAAATAGGGTTTCCGTCCATCTGTGTTTAGCGGATCGGAGCAGATTGGACGTCAGCGGACATGTCACCGCTGACATCCGTCGCTCCATAGAGGACAATGGAGCCTCAGTTCAGGTCCGCCTAAAAAAACTGACAGGCGGACCTGAACAGTCCGCTGGTGTGAAAGGACCATAACTATAAACTGCTAAATACCTTTTCTCATCAGCAGTATATAACAGTCCTGTGACTTCCATTAATGTCTGGTTAAAGCTTGTAGGAGGGGTTTTCAACCTCTTCTGACTGTACCATGAGGCTGCAAGACCCCTGACCCTCCGTCTAGACAGTGCTGATTGGCCCTGTGCTGATCACATGCACCCTCCCAAGAAAAAAAAAAAAACACTCTCTAGCAATACACACCAAACTGAGCATGTGCAAAGTGCTTCCTAGGGCTCCGTACTATCAGCAGATGAATTAGGGACAGTAAAATCAAGTGAGGATCAGAGAAGACAGGATCAAACAGCCTTGTTACACAATGCGGAGGATTAATCCCTTAATCCGCAGTGAATATAACAAGTATGCTTTACTGCATATACACACACTGATTTTACTGTTTTAGTAACACTTTAAAACCCTTCTCCCAAAGCCCCCCACCCCAGCATATTTCTTTATAACATTTCTCTATACATACCACAGTTACATAAAAGGTTATGTAGGGAAGTGAGGAGGGGTGCAGAGGAGCTGGGTCAGCATTCTATATAATTAGACACTCCCAGAAGAGGAGGGCTATGATATGCAAGGAGGGAGAAGGCTATGCTAGAGAACTGTCTCTTCCTGAAGAAGTAACATTTTCCAGCAAGTTCAAAGGGACACTGTAAGGCAATTTTCTGTAAAATGCAATATGGCTACACCGATGATGTACAGAACAACCCCCAGAAAAGTAATTTCCTGCTTGAGTAATTGGCTCATTGATTTTCCTAAGGCTGAACTAAGATACAAATCACATTTTTTCCATCCCCTGCAACAAAAATGTCATTTTTATTAAGATACTTCCATAGGGAAATCATGTATAAAGAGATGTAGACCCTACAACTTTCCTCAGAGCCCTGCAGGTGCAGCAGCTGATTCATAATGATAAAATCATACCCATACAGATTCACTCTGCATATGGATACAGACGAATAGCTAACATTTTCCCTTAACCAAAATGGCCACCAGGCCACGTCCAGTTGGCTCTTGTATCAGTGTCGCCTGCCGCAGGAAGTGACGCCATCTTCACTAGCCCGCCGACGCTGCAGACACAGGCCACACGAGGAGGAGGCCAAGCCAAAATGAAGCACCACACGGGGAAAAAGACTTAACCTTAAGTCATACCTCCATGCCACCAGTGCATCCACACCTGGGGACATGCTGACACAAGGTAGGGAGTTGTAGCATCCTGGCATGAGACCAGCTTTGTATCCCCAGGTTCACTGCGGCGGTTACTGGGATCCAGCAGCCAGGAGGACCCTGCCACCTAGCACAAAGGCCAGAGAAAATAAAAAATGTCTTCCTGTCTGGCCGGAGAAAACACATAGACTGAGGTACTGCTGGTAGGCAGCCTTTTTTAGAATGTGGATCATGTGTTTTCTGTGTTAGGTGGGAGGAGGTTCTCTCTCTGTGAGCCGTCCTAGAAGAGGACTTGGAAAAGTGGAGTTATTCTTCAAGGTGAGGTGTCATCTTCTAAGGACCTTTAAAGAAAGAGAGAATTGGCAGAAGCACAGTCTACACTAGTAATGGCCCCCTAACACTAAGAAGGTGCTTAGAGGATAGGGAGGATCGGTGTACTGCTGTTCTTTAACTGTCCAATCAGCAAGCTGGAGGTAGGTCCCTCACCAGGCCATATGGTTTAGAATGCAGGGAAGTCACAGTACTGTCTATATTGTCTGACAAGGGTGATTGGATATAACAGATCTTCTATAAGTATACTATATGTGTCAAGAGTTACTACTTCCTTTGTAATACAAGCCATGCAGCTTCCAAAAGGTCATCCTGATGAAGAAAGAAAACATTTATGAAGGAACCTTCTATACAATGGAAGTGCTTCCCGACACAATTTCGGTCACGTAATATAAAATACCGGACAAAATCCATTTCTAAAATCCTATTATCTGCACAATTTAACTTAAAATGTCATTCCTTGCAAGATCCTGGCCACTTTTTTTTTTTTATTTCCAATCCATCAGTTCAGTGACATGACAACATAGTAAGGGTCACTTTATCACAAACTGAAATTAAAGGTGAACTCTAGCCATATTTAAAAGCAAAGCCAAACATCCAGTTACTGTCTTTGGTGGAGCCACCTTCCTAATTCTTGGCTGAAAGTCACAGTCCTATTTCAGCCGAGGAGCAGATCCACTCTGCCCATCCAATCAGAGCTCACAAGATGACAGCCAATGGTGTATCAAGGAGAGTCTGCCTACATGGAAGAAATTGGGCTTGGACTCTAAAGCGAGCCTTAGATTATACAATTCCCTTTCCTTCCACCACGGGTGGAAAAAAAAGAAAGTTGCTCGATTCCCACATCAATACAGTCAGTGTTATTGGGGGAACCAATCCCGAAGTGTTGTGCTCTGCCTCCGGGGGGGGGGAGCGGTGAGCATTACCAGCTGGCAGCACACAGCAATCGCCTCCTAGGGGGGGGGGGGGGGCGGTGAGCATTACCAGCTGGCAGCACACAGCAATCGCCTCGGGGGGGGAGGGGTGAGCATTACCAGCTGGCAGCACACAACAATCGTATAGCCTCCAGCAACAATTGCATGCAAGAAATCCAACAGACTGGTTGTACTGAAATCAATCCATTCATAGACTTGAGTACAACCAGCCTGCCCATAGATGGATCGTATCGATTCGATCCATCTATGGCTGGCTTTAGGCAAGCCATAGATTATGCCAGGGCTCGACAAACCCCAGGCGCCAGGTTGCCATGGCGAGTAGCAGACGGTATTTATCTCTTCTCACTATCTTAAGAAACAGCATCTCTGATTCAGTGAAGAGCCGTTCTCTGCCCAAGCGGACAGCTGTTAAAGAAAAACAAAAATCTGGGCAGTCTGCCAAGTTCTCACAACATGCTGATATTAGTATAAACAATGTATCTTTTTTTGGTTCTTTTAGAGCCGGTTCACACAGGGGCGACTTGTCAGGTGACCTAGTCGCCTGACAAGTCGCACTCCATGCAGTGCAATGGAACCGTTCTAATAGGAGCGACTCAAGACATTCCAACTTAGAAAAAGGTTCCTGTCCTACTTTAGGGGCGACTTCAAGAGACCTGCATTGACTTCTATTACAGAAGTCATTTGCAAGCCATGCTGAATTTGCACTGTGCAGTGCAGCTTTGGGTCGCCCATGAAGTCGGATCACCCCTGTGTGAACAGGCTTTTATCAAAGAAAAGAACTCCAGTCCGCAGATGAGGTCAGTTTAACCACTTGAAGCTTAAACCTTTTCTGACATTTGTGGCTTTCAAGAAAAAAATCTGTATTTTCTGCTCGAAAATTACTTATAACCCCCAAACTATAAATATTTTTTAGCAGAGACCTTAGAGAATAAAATGGCGTTTGTTGCAATATTTTAGGTCACACGGTATTTGCGCAGCGGTCTTTCAAACGCAATTTTTTTTGTAAAAAAATACACTTTAATGAATTTTTTTTTAAAAAACGAAACCGTAAAAGTTAGCCAATTTTTTTTTTTTTAGAATGTGAAAGAGGTTACACCGCGAGAATCATGATCTTTATTCTAAGCAACAAAATCGTGATTCTCATTTTAGCCAGAATCGTGCAGCTCTACTGTGTGCTGTGAGGTGGAGGAGGGGAGATGAGGCAGCTAGATATGCTTTAGAAGAGTCTTTCTATGTCCTCTACTAAAGCCATGTGTACCATCAGCAATTACCACTCTTTATGTGCAGCTGGGCTCCAGTATTTCATGGTGACCTGAAACCCACCGTGGGGGACACACATGTAGGCAGGAAGTGGCAGTAGAAGATCAGCAGCACTAGAATATTTATTTCACCTTTTTTTTGTATTTTATTTAAAATGTCACTAAGGCTTCATTTAGATGTGCAGTTGGGTGGTAAAAATGTTCAGTAGAGACCATGTTTTTGCCACCCTTAAGCTCCATTAGGCAGCAGATGAGGGCGTTTTACATGTCGCAGTCACGATACATTGTTCGATTCTCCCATCAACACAGTTAGTTTTGATGGGGGAATCCCTACCACTGCATTATTGGGTTCTGCACGTAGGAGATTTCCCAGCCATCAGAATACAACGATCACCAGCCTGACCAAAGATGGATCGAAATTCGGCTGGTTCAGCAGGAAATTGAATCAGTCTATGGCTGGCGTAAAAGGAGAGCCAGGAAGACCATGCCACCAAGAACAGCAAGTGGGCATCTGGTTTTACACAAAATATGAAAATTATTGAATCAACATTTAATTATATTCAACACGGATTCTCTGGAAAACGTTACTGGTTCCTGCTACTGTGAATATGCAAACAAAACCTCTTTAAACTGTTACATCATCTGTTTCTTGCTGTCACATTTGTATACATAACCAACTGAACAAATGAAGGCAATTCTGCCAGCATAACACACATATACAAAGAGGCTCTTGAAACTATTTTGTTGATGACAAAACAAGGGGAAAATTAGTGCTTCAGAAATCATTCAAAAGAAAAGTTCCATTTATTGGTATTCGTGCTAAACAAACACATCTGAATAGAGCTGCAACACATGGGGGTTATTTTACTAAAGTAGAAGAGTGCAAAGTCTGGTGCAGCTCTGTACAGAATCCGCTTCCAGGTTTTCTTTTTGTCAAAGCTTCAGTTCAGGTTTACACTGATGCAGTGCCAATCTGATGCAAATTCACAGTGCGATTTCTGTTGTGACGGGTGCGAATTGAATGCAATTTTTGAGGGGACTGGACATAGCTGGAGATTAAAAGGGATACTAAAGGTGCGTTTTTTTTTTTTTTTTTGTTAACCACTTCCATACCAGGCCTATTCTGGCACTTCGCTCCTATATGTAAAAATCATCTTTTTGCTGGAAAATTACTCAGAACCCCCAAACATTATATGTTTTTTGGCAGGCACCCTAGGGAATAAAATGGCAGTCATTACAACTTTTTATCTTGCATGGTATAAGCGCAGTCATTTTTCAAACAGTATTTCATGCATTAAAAAAAGCAAACAAAAAAAAACAGTAAAATTTTTTTGCATAATGCGAAAGAGGATGTTATGCTGAGTAAATAGATACCAACATGCCACACTTTGAAATTGCATACACTCATGGAATGGCGCCAAACTTCGATACTTAAAAATTCCCATAGGCGACGCTTTAAAAATTACCTTTAGAGTTACACAGGAGGTCCAGTGCTAGAATTATTGCTCTCGCTCTAACGTTCGCGGTAATACCTCACATGTGTGGTTTGAACGTCGTTTACATAAGCGTTCGCTTTTGCGAAAAATCTTGATCACTTTTATTCCTATTACAAGGAATGTAAACATCCCTTGTAATAGGAATACTGCATGACAGGTAGTCTTTATGGAGAGATGTGGGGTCTATAAGACCCCACACATCTCTCCTCCATACTGAAAAGCATCAGATCAAAAAAAAAAAAATTAGCGATCTGATGCTTTCAAGTCCGGAAACCCGGCTTTGTTTACTTTTGCCGGCCTAGACGTGACGTAATGAAATTTGACGTCGCGCTCAGGCCTCCGAGAGCCATAGAGATGAACGGGGACCATCTGTCCCTCAGATCTCTATGGTACTTCCTTCCAGCTGCAGTGGTTCCATTCTCCGGATCAACGATCGCTCAGGTGAGTCGGTAGAGGCACCAGAGGGCGATGGGAGATCCCCTCTCGCTGCCTGTAAGAATGACCAAGTGGCTGGACAGCCACTATGACTGTTCTTACAAACAAGGACAGAGGCGCTTCTAAGAGCAGACTGCATGACATTTTAAGAACATTAAAAACAATAGCGGAGCAACTCACAAACGAGCATCTAGGCAGCGCATGTAGTGGTAATGTCCCGTGGCAGAAGACGTCAACAGCTCGCCATCCCAAATCAGGCAGTGAAGTCCGGTGAAGATGTTAAAAAAGCGTCTGTAGCTGGCAAGGCGCCAAACCGAGGCTTGGAATGCACTGTAGAGGGTCGCGGCATTCCAAGCCTCGGTTTGGCGCCTTGCCGGCTACAGGTGCTTTTTTAACATCTTCACCGGACTTCACTGCCTGATTTGGGATGGCGAGCTGTTGACGTCTTCTGCCACGGCACATTACCACTACATGCGCTGCCTAGATGCTCGTTTGTGAGTTGCTCCGCTATTGTTTTTAATGTTATTAAAATGTCATGCAGTCTGCTCTTAGAAGCGCCTCTGTCCTTGTTTGTTTCTTTCAGTGGCTAGCGGCTTCCCCACTAGAGTGCTGCATCTATTTGTGAACTGACAAAAAGACTTTATTGATCCATCCTCCACCCCCCTGTGTTCCCTCTCTATGTTATTGTGTTCTGTAAGTATTGGAGAGCTTGTACCACTGTGCGCCTTTTTCCTTGTACATGACTGTTCTTACGGTGAAGGGAATCACCGGCTGAAAAGAATGATATCTCAATGATGCTTGCGGCTGCAGGCATCACTGAGATATCACCAAAGACGAGGACGCCATTTGTCTATAGGCCAGGCGGGAAGTGGTTAAATAAACATGGCATACTTACCTGCGCTATGCAAGGGTTTTGCACAGAGCCGTCCCGATCCTCCTTTTCTGAGACAGATAGTCCATTAAGACAGATAGTCCGCTAGCAGGACTTACCCATGTGACATCAGCCTTAAAGTGGATGTAAACCCGATTCATGAAATTTGAGCTGGGCACATATATCTGCAGAGATTTCTTATCTCTCTTCAAAGCCCTGTGTAGATCTGTCCTGCTCCATTCCTCTGTTATCAGCCTGATAACTTTTGACAAGCTCTCCAGGACCCTGAAATAGAAGTGTGTGTCGGAGGAGGTTGCTATAAATAGATTAGCAGACTGCTAAACTATACACAGGCAAGCTCTGCATATGTGGGGAGGGGGTGCGTGCCTTTCCTCCAATCAGCTGTCTCACAGTGTCCAGCAACGGTCCCCTTCTACAGGGGAACCAGGAAGAGAAAATTCTAACAGAACGTGTACTTTGTAAACAGCATGTAAATGTGAAGACTTCAGATATACAAGTAAAACTTCTATAGTTAGATTTGCTTCATCTCTGTATCATATGAGGCTGTTCACTTCACTGGGTACATGGAGGGTTTACATCCACTTTAAGGTGACTGACTTTTCCATATTCTCTCCAGGTTTATGGAGGTGTAAAAAACTGCACTAAGTGAACCTACCACTAAAATACATTGTTATTTGATTATTTCCGCAATCAAAATTCAGTGCAAATGAATAGAAAATGGTTTAGCTTTGCTTAATTTACAATAAATCTGTCAGAATTTAGACCTGAAAACATTGAGAGTTGCAGAAGAACAGACAATTTATTATAGACATTTGTCCAGACATCAGTCATATGATAGGAATAAATGAGGCAGGCAGTGCGAGGAAAGGATGGGTGCAGGTTAGACAACATTCCATGGAGGGCACAGGGGACAATGCTGGCAGAGCAGCTGCACATACTGCCAATGCTAAGTCTGCATAGTGTGAAATTTTGGCTGAGGAAGGCTTGAAATAAAGGGCACAGCTTATATACTTCAATAGGACATATCCAATGCTTCACATTAAAGAGGTGATCTAGTTTTAAAGTGGTATATTAACCACTTGCCTACTGGGCATTTATACCCCCCTACCTGTCCAGGCCAATTTTCAGCTTCCAGCACTGTCACTCTTTGAATGACAATTGCGCGGTCTACCCAAATGAAATTTTCATCATTTTTTTTTCACACAAATAGTTTTCTTTTGGGGGGGGGAGGTTTAATCAAAATATTAATTTAATCAAATGAAAAAAGTTTTTTGAAAAAAAAATTTGGGGGGAAAAAAAAAACAAAACAGTTTTTCTTAGTTTGTTATAAAATTTTGCAAACAGGTAATTTTTCTCCTTTACCGATGTGCGCTGATGAGGCTGTGCTGATGGGCACTGGTAGGCTCCACCAATAGACGGCAGTGATCATCAATGCCCTGATGATCAGTGCAGATGTCCCCTTTCACACTAGCCAGTTACTGGCTCTCTCCTAATGCTGTCAAAGGAATGCCGATAGCCGCTAAGTGTGTTTACATCGGGATCAGCTGTGATTGGACACAGTTGAGTTGGTCATGTGGTAAAGAGCAAATCTGTGATCAGCTGTGTGGTGGCTGCATTAGCTTTTTTTCACCTGGTGATCTGGCCAGTAACACACCTTCTGTGTTAGAGTGCCTTAAATCTGGATAAAGGAGCAACAGAGACACCTGTGGGCATTGTCAGTATGGGGGGGGAGGGGGGGTGTTAGATGTGCTAGCAGATTTAGATATACTAACAAGTTGAAGCAATACTCCAAATAACACTTTATAAGCAGTTACAGAACCAGTTTTTGTCCTTTTGGGATAAAGGTTTTACACAAATAAAATGCTGGTCATTGTAAGCACCCCTGTCAGTAGAAAATGTTTTTTTACAACCATCTAACTGCTACATCTGCAGGACAGCTTGCTCTGTTGAAAAACAACAGACTTGCTGGCCAGATCTTAGGCTTAATGTACACGGGACACTTTTTCAACTTCTCCTGAACAATTTTTTGACAGCTAGAAGCCGATGCTTAAAAACGGCCATTTAGCCACATTTTACATGCCGCTTTGCATCTAGGAGCGTTTTTTTGCTTTCCTTCTTTTTTAAAATGAGAACGCCGGTAAACGAAATGCTGCTAAATGTGACTTACCTCGTTTAGCAGCATTTACAAGCGGTTACAGGCATTTGGCATTTCAAATGCCTCTGAACATCCGTCCTGAACGCATTCTTTTGGGTTCCAAAGAAAATCTTCTAAACTCAACTGCCTGGAAACGACTATAAACGACCCTGTGTACATGTACTGATAAGATAACATTAGATGAGTTCATCTATGAAGTCATGTGATATGACGCAACGCGTAGGCTGTTACCTAAAGTGCTGGATACTAAGTGAGAGGTGCCCTGACGCCGCTGTATCATTTTAAAGAATTTTTACCTTTGTTCCTGGAAATACGTTTTTTGGATAAAATAAACATATTTTGATATACTACACTATGGAATCCGTTTGTCTCTTCCCGCATGCCTGATTTTTGGAGTAAGGATCGTAATCAAGGAGTCCAACGACCGGTGGGTCGTACGGAGTGACCACACGGAAGGATCGAGAGTGGGAGAAAAAAACGCACCCCAAATTGGAGGAACATCTCCCGCTAAAGATACCTTGATGCGCACAGGTCCTTACCTGCTCAGGTGAGAGTTCTGAGAGCACAGATCCAGTTGAAGCACCTTAGAAATGGAATCCTTTTTGGGGTGATTAACCACCCCCCTGCACAAAGAGGCTTCCCACACCATTTTTGGAGCACGAATTGTTTTATGAACTTTGGAGCACAAGTCACTTATTTGTCACTTTTACCACTCTATTCTAAAGGACTATTTTTTTGATTTTCCACTTGATATTTATTTTTATTTTTATTCACTTGTTACTATCTTGCAATTATTTATTAATCTTATCATAATATCACAGTCATTCAGATTTTATTGGATTTGCACTTTACCACTTTTTATCTTGTTATTATTATATATATCATATCCTTGTTTTATCATCATGAGTATGTATACACCTGTCTAGTATTGCCCAGGCAAATCAGCAAGGTGCATTGTACCCTCCGTTTTTTTACCTATTATATTATGTTTATACTATTAACAGGGAAATAGTGTGGCAATACATCCTAGAACCACTAGGGGCTAGGCTCTTTTACTTACACACTGGTATAGGCTGCGCAGTACCATCTCCACCCTTAGATAGTCACTTAGAATACTGTGTCCAGTTCTGGAGACCTCATTCAGAATACGGTGTTCAGTTCTGGAGACCTCATTCAGAATACTGTGTCCAGTTCTGGAGACCTCACTTAGAATACGGCGTCCAGTTCTGGAGACTTCATTTAGAATACGGCGTCCAGTTCTGGAGACCTCACTTAGAATACTGTGCCCAGTTCTGGAGACCTCACTTAGGATACTGTGTCCAGTTCTGGAGACCTCATTTAGAATACGGCGTCCAGTTCTGGAGACCTCACTTAGAATACTGTGCCCAGTTCTGGAGACCTCACTTAGAATACTGTGTCCAGCTCTGGAGACCTCACTTAGAATACTGTGTCCAGTTCTGGAGACCTCACTTAGAATACTGTGTCCAGTTCTGGAGACCTCACTTAGAATACTGTGTCCAGTTCTGGAGACCTCATTTAGAATACTGTGTCCAGTTCTGGAGACCTCATTTACAAAAAGATATTGATAAGATAGAACGAGTTCAGAGACGGGTAACAAAAATGTTGAAAGGTTGGGGGGGGGGGGGGGGGGGGG
>BLSH010513675.1:95431-116094 GCA_018402905.1 Glandirana rugosa | reverse complement strand
CCCCCCCCCCCCCCCCCCCCGACATATCAAGAGCGACTTCAGGAACTTAGTATGTACAGTCTGGAGGAAAGGAGGGAAAGGAGAGACATGACTGAAACCTTTAAATACATCAAGGGGGTGAATAAGGTTCAGGAGGGCAGTCTTTTCAATATGAAACCAAAGGGCAGACTCAATGGACTACTCAGTCTTTTTCTGCCGTAATTTTTTTATGTTTCTATAAGGACAGCAGCCTTGTAGTATTGCACCTTACAAAAAAAAGGGAACAAGGTCAGTTCCTATATTTCTCTCAAAAGTTAGAAAAGAAAAGGCTATTTTTCCATGTCTTTGTATGCATTCAGCTTGGCTGAGTTCTATAATCAGACCCAGGGTAGCCATATACAATCATCGAGCCCATAGACTAAACAAGAGAAAACCAAACAATTCCCTCATCCACATTAAACAGTGTGGCTGGAGGAATCTTCATTACTGGATATTGTATTCAGGCAGCCACAGCACCCGCGGTTGTCTGAATACCTAAACAGAACATGCATTTGATAGGATTCAATGTGGGAAGCCTAGTGCCGAATTCATCAAAAACCCAGCAACTTGTTTACTGCTAGTACCACGCATGCAACAAATTCAAGTAGTCTTATTTGTGGTACTTGGTGCTATTGTTAAGATAAATTAATAAATGAACACTGCCATTAGTAATAAGAAAAGTGCAGGTAAATAAGATTTCTTACTACAGGGGTGCCCAACCAGTGGCCCGGGGGCCACATGTGGCCCACAGAGCCCTCTGATGTGGCCCACAATCTCCTTCTCTGGGATAGTGGGTTGGCAAGCCCAGATCGCAGGTTGCCGACCCGCTATCCCAGAGCATCAGTGTTGCGCATGAAGCTGGTCTGTAAAGCGCCCCCTCCTGTCACAGGCAGAGTGATACCAAATGTGCCTGGGATAGCAACAGCCGGCAATACCTGAATGGAAGACTGTTATTAAAGGTAAGTTTATTACTAAATTTGCAGTGTATATATGGGCATATGTGTGCAGTGGTTACCAGGCTGCTTTCAAACTGATCTGCAGGTGCCGCGCAGTGTTACCTGCACTGAGGTATATACTTCTGCTATTACCTGCTGGTTTGGTGTGCTTTAAGAAAGTGCACCACACCTGTAGGATATAATAAAAGTCTATGGCAAAGTGCAGCTAACCCGCAGGAAAGCCACAGGTGCAATGCGCTGCACCCGCAGTGTGGGTAAACCACAGTGCATCAGTATAAAAGCAGCCTTAGACCTCTTTCACACAATTGGCCTGACCAAATTGGAGCCTCTGTTCACCTTTATGGGCGGCAGATGTAAACGGGCTTGTGTCCATTTACACCCGCCTACCTCCAATCCGCTAAAAAACAGAAGGGGATCTGTCCTCTTCCATCTAGGGGGATGGGAGGGCCCATAGAGTGGAGGGGGCTGTGTCCGTGTCTGCTCTGCATATGTAGAATGGACATAGACCTGTCATCTGCCCCCTCCGCTCATTGTGGTCCACAGCCGCTTACCAAGTCACCTAAGTGGCCCTCGCTCTTAAAAAAAAAAAAGGTTGGGCACCCTTGTCTTAGTACATCGCTAATTATGATATAAATGTAATTATTGCATCACATCTTTAAGACAATATTGCAACAAAATTTAAACTGATATTTGCTACATTTCTATCACTCGACTGACTTTTCCAAATAGCTACCTCTCTCTATAAAACTCTGCCACGTCACAAGAGAGGCTGGAGACAATTCTATCAGAGGTATGACCTATTCATATACAAAGAAACTTTGAGATTTACATGACGCTGAGAACTATAAAAAGGTACATTTCAGTGTTAAGAATATATATTTAACCAGAGTTAAAGTGGTTGTAACCTGTCATCCGCCTGCTCAGCAGGGATCAGCAGAGAGATGCCCCGCTGAGCAGGCGGATTCCGCTTGAATGGATCCGCTCAATCTGAAAGGGCCTAAAGCGTTCAATGAAGTTTGGCTTCAACTTGTTAGTGTATCTGAATCTGCTAGTACACTTACAACTCCCCTCCCTCCGAACGACAATGCTGCTGTCCAAAAGGTGCCCCCTGTGCACGTTCATACAGTGGGGGCACTGTAAGGCTTCTTGCACACTGTAGCTTGAAAAAGTACAGCCTTTTTTTTTTTTTTTTTTTTTGACTAAGCTAAAATACAGCACAATTATTGTAATGTGCCTATGCACCAAAACAAGCGCTGTGCATTGTTGAGTAAAAAAAAAAATAGAAAAATTTGCATTTTGGTCACTACTTTACGTCTCAAGCGCACACCTGCGCACAAATACACGCAAGTGTGCACAAATGTCCATTTGCATATTGTGCAGAAAGAGGGCACGAGAATAAATTTGCGCAAGCGCATGCAAAAATATGCAAATGCATATACGTGCAAAATGCGCACATGAAATTATGTCTCAGGGATCGGGGACTTGGAAATCGCCGCAGCAGAACTTCCAAGACTTACCCTATCAGGCGGTACCGTTCTGGAGCATTGTAATTGGTTGGTTCCGTCACAGGGGCGGCGCCGACCAATCAGGACCCACGCAGCCCATCCTGTCAGCCCCCGGACCCCTGAGGCGGTTATACCGAAGCTCTGCACGGGAGATATGTGCGCTCTGTAACGCGGATCGCCGTCATCTGACGGCGGCCGCGTGATCGCGCCTAGTGAGCGCGCGCGCGCCGCCGGAGGCGCGCCCGTGCGCTCACTGTGTCCGGGGAGGGCCGGGGAGCGGGTGCGGCGGCTTCGATTGCCGCCGACTACCCGCGATGGCCCCCCCGGAGCGAAGGAGCGGAGGTCCGTGTAAGTAAACACGGACCTCCGCTCTGTGAAGGGGGAAGGGCTGTGATCACAGCCTTCCTGTACATGAAGGCTGTGACCACTTCCCTTCCCCTGTTAGGGCAGCCCCTATACAGTTAGAACACGCCCAGGGAACATAGTTAACCCTTAGAGCGCCCCCTGCAGGTTAACCCCTTCACTGCCAATGACATTTACACAGTAATCAGTGCATTTTTATAGCACTGATCGCTGTATAAATGCCAATGGTCCCAAAAAAGTGTCAAAATGGTCCGACATGTCCGCTGAAATATCGCAGTACCGCAAAAAATCGCAGATCGCTGCCATTATTAGTAAAAAATAAAAAAAAAATAAAAACCCCAAAAACGAATTCTCATCACCCGTAAGCGCGACCACTTTTGCGCAAACCAATCAATAAACGCCAATTGCGATTTTTTTTATCGCAAATATGTGGAAGAATATAAATCGGCCAAAAACGGTGAAAAAAAATGTTTTTTTATATATTTTTTTTGGATTTGTATTTTAGCAAAAAGTAAGAAATTTGGGTTTTTTTGCAAAATTGTCGCTCTTCTTTTGTTTATAGCGGCGATCAGAAATGACGCAGAGGGGATCAAATACCACCAAAAGAAAGCTCTATTTGTGGGAAAAAAAGGACGCAAATTTCGTTTGGGTACAACGTCACACGACCGCGCAATTGTCAGTTAAAGCGACGCAGCGCCGAATCGCAAAAAGGGCTCCGGTCCTAAAGCTGGAAATCCTTCCGGTCCTTAAGTGGTTAAAGGAGCTGCAGGAATATCTGGCAAGTACTGGCTGTGTGATACATGTGACAACAATCTTCCATATTCTTCATATGTCTGGGCTATCTATGGGGTAGAGTGGCAAAAAAGCCCAGCTAAATTTTGAAAAAACACATCTGAAGTCTCCCAAAAACATGTGGGAAAATGTGTTATGGTCTGATAAAACCAAGGTTGAACTTTTTGGCCATAATTCCAAAAGATATGTTTGGTGCAAAAACAACATTGCACATCACCAAAAGAACACTATACTCACAGTGAAGCATGGTGGTGGCAGCATCATGCTTTAGGGCTGTTTTTCTTCAGCTGGAACAGGGGTCAAGGTAGAGGGAATTATGAACAGTTCCAAATACCAGTCAATATTGGCACAAAACCTTTAGGCTGCTGCTAGAAAGCTGAACATGAAGAGGAACTTCATCTCTTCGTATGACAACGACCCAAAGCATACATCCAAATCAACAGAGGAATGGCTTCACCAGAAGGATATTAAAGTTTTGGAATGGCCCAGCCAGAGCCCAGAACTGAATCCGATTGAAAATCTGTGGGGGGATCTGAAGAGGGCTGTGCACAGGAGATGCCCTTGCAGACAGGTTTGGAGAGTTTTTGCAAAGAAGAGTGGGCAAATATTGCCAAGTCAAGATGTGCCATGCTGATAGACTCATACCCAAAAACACTGAGTGCTGTAATAAAATCAAAAGGTGCTTCAACAAAGTATTAGTTGAAGGGTGTGCAGACGTATGCAACCGTATTATTTTCATTTTTTATTTTTACTTCCCTCCACCTAAAAGATTTCAGTTTGTTGCTCAACTGCGTTGTTCAGTTTATAGGTCATATTAAAAGGTCAAAAAAATTCTAAAATGATTTATCTTCGTCTCATTTTTTTTTACATCTCAGACATGACATTTTAACAGGGGTGTGTAAACTTTTTATATCTACTGTATATATCCATCTGTGTATCAGACACTTTTGACAGGTTTTCCTGACACCAAAAGGTAAAAAGGTGACAGGGGAGGGACCTCCAGCACACATTCTGTGATTGAAAGCCTCAGCTCTGTTCCTGGGTGCAGGTGTCTCCTCCCTCCAATCAACTCTCCTCACTGAGCACTGCAGTGTGCAATTTCAGATCCCTGCCCCTGCTTTCTTAAAGCTCAAACAAGCTTTATAAATTCTGGACTTGGAACAGGTTTAGAGAAGAGAATGCTGCAAATAAACATGTACAACTTATGTAGGAGGATTGGTTTCATCTCTGCGTATCACCGGAGAACAGTCACTTCACTGGGTATATGGGAGGGTTTACATCTACTTTAATTAATTTCAAGTATTTTTATATAGCATTGACCATTTGCATAGCACTTTATTTATTTTACCATCAGTCCCTGCACACAAGGAGCTTATAATCCAAGGTCTGTGGGATCCCACATGCATACATATACATACTACGGCCAATCTAGAGAGGAACAAATTAAATTTACCAGCATGTTTTGGAGTGCAGAATGAAGCCAGAGTACTCAGAAAACCCCACACAAGAACAGAGAGAACATGAAAACTCTATGCAGATTGTGTCGTATTTGGAAGAAGAATAGAGGAAAAATCTTCCAATGGGGACACCTGTTCTAGTGACAACCATTTACGGCTCCATGTACACTTGCAGCTCCTAAACTTGGTGGTTTTTATGCTCCTAAACTCAACTTTATAAAAGCTTATGTGTCCATGTACACATAAGGCTTTTAGGATCGTTTAGGAGCTGCTGCATTCAGGATAGGAACGTTTTGGCTGCCAGCAGTAAAACATGCAATGTTCTGCATGTTCTGTGTTCTGTGGGAGACCAGATATAGTGAATGCAGGGTCCTGGGTTTAGTGACACTTTAAAGAGACCATGTCATCAAGAAACACTTTTCAGGCTGCTCACATACATAGAATGTTGTAAATGAGCGCTCACTGGTGCAGCTATAGCTCTTCATTACACCTTTATCAGTAATAGTCCTTTAGTTTTCTTCACCCTCTGACACTTCCAGGTGTGTCGGAAGCTTTCTGCAGTAGGTCCTATACCGACCCCGACATCACGATGTCATGACTGACTATTGTCTGTGAAACTTCCAACACCTGAAGCTGTGTGTGTGTGTATGTGTATGTGTCTTGGGGGGGGGGGGGGCACGGAAACTCACCTGCGCCCCCCCCCATCACGAAGCTGGAGGCTTCACAGGCAGCAGGCACCCTGGGGAGCAAGGAAGGGCTGCCCAGATGTGTGAGATGTTGGAGAAAACCAGATTGCGGTTACGGACAATACGTATTAGGTATTCGGCTGCATCACAATCTGAAACATTTCATTTATGTGAACAGCCTGAAAAGTGTTCCTTGATGACAGTGGGGGGACAGGAAAAGTCCTTCATTGCAGTGGGGCTGCCCCTGCACTGTATGGGTTAAATGCTCGTTTAGGTCTCGGTGCTGTATTGGAAAATGCCATTGTACTCCCTGGTCCCCATTCCCCTGGCAGCCAGAGTTCTCCTCTTCCCCCCTACGCTCTGATGGTGGACTGTCCCTGCCACTGCTGGCCTCCTCACATCCAGTCCTGCATTGTACTGATATCAGAGGTCCTGTGATCGCTGCAGCATAGGGAACAATTTAAAGTGGAACTTCACTTTCTCAATCAACATTTTAATCCTCATACTGCCAGCATTATAAATATATAGAATATATCATATTTACTTGTTATAAACTTTACTTTTCTTCACATTTCTTCAGTTATTTCCTGGTTCCTTGCCTAGGTAAAAATGTCATACATCCCAGGAGCCTTCAGGAGTGGAGGAGGGGCTTTCTTAAAGTGTTACTAAACCCACAACAGTAAAATCTGTCGGTATATGCAGAATAGCATGCTTGTTATACTCCCTGTGGAACGTAAGGAGTTAATTGTGTAAAAAGGCTCTTTGATCCTGTATGTACAGATCCTCCTCCTCCTGCAGGGTCTCTCTTGGCAAGGCCACATAAGACACAGTCAGAGTAGTCTGGCTACACATGCTCAGTTTAGTCTTTTATGCTGGAGAGAACATTTCCGTGTTCTCAGAGCTAGCCAGGTCACATGATATTGACTTCACCCATGTGGGCGTGTATACAGGCTGTAGTGGAAATCTCCTACCTGAATACTCAGCACTGGGCAGACCCTGAAGTTTATCATGTCACCGTGGTATACAGATCAGCCAAAAAGGTATATAGTGGCAATATTTTAACATAAAAAGAAGATTTATAAGCTGTGGGCAGATAAACTATTTTCATATTACTGGGTTTATTAACACTAAGTAAGCACACTCTCCTGCATGCGTTCCTGAGCTGAGGGTGGACGGATTCCAGTAAGTAAATGCTTCATGAATCATTTGCCCTTACTCAAGATGGTCACGGACAGAAAAGCTGCGGGGGGGGGGGTTCAAAAAGATTTTTCAACAAAATAAAGCAAGGAGACATGGATGGATGGGGAGTTTGATTTGAATATTAAAAATGGATGAAACGTTTATTTTGGTGCTCAGGTGCAGTGAAGATATGCTTTAAAGTGGTTGTAAACCCTTCCATATACCCAATGAAGTGACTGGCTTCAGGTAATACACAGAGATAAAAACAAATCCTCCTACATAAGTGGTACCTGTTTACCTGCAGTCTTTTCTTCTCTACATCCTTTCACAGTGCAGAATTTATAAAGCTTGTCTGAACTGTCAGAAAAAGGGCTGGGAAAGCTGAAGTTACACTCTGCAGAGCTCAGTGAGCAGAGCTTTGAGAGTGGATTGGAGGGAAGGGACACACCCCCCTTCACACAGCACAGCTGAATCAGCTGGAGGCCCCCCATCACCATTTTTCTCTTGGTGTCAGGAAAATTGTCAGAAGTGATTCATACTGATAGCGGAGGTATAAAGCAGCAGACACAAATGACACTTCATGCTCTTAATTGAGACAAGTAGAGGGATGTGCTGTGTTCAGATTTCATGTCTGAGGTTTACAACCACTTTTACCCCAAGACCTACTGGATCTCATTTACTGAGAAACTGAGCATAAGAACTTAAAGATCGAAACCTGCTCTAAAAAAATGACAGTTTTGGTCTGATTGCTGGATGTGGGAAATAAAAAAAAAATTTGCTGTACATTGCACCAAACAGCTTTTTTATGATATACCATTTTTCCTGACAATCTAAAACAAACGCACACAAAAAATACTGCATCATGGCATCATCCCTATATAGGCCGTATGAATGTCACCTCATTGTTATTAGTGAAAGGAAAAATACTCCGCTGCAATCAAATGTTGGCCAGCACAGCAGCTCATATTGTTGGCTAAGCAACCCTGTAAAGCCAGGTCTAACGTAGGGCTTTTTTTTTGTGCTGCGAGGACTGAATCACTAAACACAAATGGGAGAAATTCAGCTGACTTCAAGTTCCCCTGAGGAGTAATTTTCCACTTGCTAAAGTTTTGAGTATATATTACTATAAGGAACCCAGATTCAGCTTATTTAGTAAATCAGGAAAAGGAGCAGCGATTCATGGACCAAGCAAGCTTAGGCTTGCTGAAATCGCAGTTTTGAGTATATATTACTATGATGAACCCAAATTGAGCTTATTTAGTAAATCAGGACAAGGAGCAGCGATTCATGGACCAACCAGGTGTAGGCTTGCTGAAATCGCAGTTTTGAGTATATATTACTATGAGGAACCCAGACTGAGCTTATTTAGTAAATCAGGAAAAGGAGCAGCAATTCATGTACCAACCAGGTGTAGGCTTGCTGAAATCGCAGTTTTGAGTATATATTACTATGAGAAACCCAGATTGAGCTTATTTAGTAAATCAGGACATGGACCAACCAGGTGTAGGCTTGCTGAAATCACATGAAGGTGTTTATTGGTTGCTATGGGTTCCTGACTTTGCCCATGATTTATTCCCTGGGCAGGCCTGCATATCCCTAGATGAAGGGGGTCATACCCACCTAATCTTTGCCATAGTAAATAAATTCCTCCGTACATGCAAGGAGCCCCGCAGATCATTATTACTCACGCAAAACTTTATCAGCGCTTGCTGACTTGCGAAGGAAACTGCTTTGTGCAGGCTCATCTACGTTGCAATGCTTCTTATATGCAATGATCAAAATCAGCACATGAGATATCGCCAGAAAAAAAAAAAAAAAAAAGAAGAAGCACTGCTGCAATACATTTTATTGAACAAGATAAATGAGGCGCAATGTATTCGGAGAGCCAGGAACTGATAGGAGATGCTATGAAGCCATATCTCAGCCTGGAATTGATGATGTCGTTTTCATCTCACACTTGACACTACATACAGCAGTGCAGCAATTTGTAAAAAGTCAGAGCAGAAGGGAGAAGGGGGTAAGGGGTAGGGAGTAGGGGAGAGGGGGTAGGGGGTAGGGAGTACCCCCCCCCCATATTGTTTATGGGCACTCACCACCAGGCAAGCACAAGCAAATTTGTTTTAAAAGAACATTTGGTGCTGGCAAAAGTATGCTACATTCTTATGACTCTACAGACCATGGCTTGTCTGGGGCAGAGAAGCAAGGCAACAAGAAAACAGCTATATTTGTAACAAGGCTCACTTGACGTAGGATCCGTCTTCGCTGCTTTCTGCTCCAAGCTAAGGAATTTCACAAGATTACTGCTTATGCAAACACGGCCAGGAAGCCAGAAGTGGGCAGCATGCAATACAGTACAATTATGGAGAAATAATACTTACAGCTACTGCTCCAGGACTTCAGCAGAGACTTTATGCTAATCTCGAAAAACACCGAATCCTGTAAACTCAACATTATGCCTGTGGCAGCTGCGGTTACCCAGTAGTTGGGGCGGTCAGCTTTGTCAAAGTGTTTCTCAAAGGCAGAGAAGTCCTGGCCTCCCGTGTCGCTGCTTCATTACCATGCAGTAGTCTCTCAGTGACGCACGGATATGGGAAAATTGCTGTTCAATGCAGAAGGACTGGATAGTACGAAGGTGGGGGGTTGTGGAAACAAGAGGAAAAAAAGCCTCAAGTTTGCTGTCAGGAAGGTCTCAAGGACATATTCACCTCTTCTGCAGTGGAAAGATGTCACCTTATGGAAAGAGCCCACAGCATGATTTCACTTGGCTGCAGATTTGTTAGTAAACAGAGCTGGAGAGAGCGGAGCAGGAAGCCCACAAGCGATCTCCCCGGCTCCCGGATCCACTCGGGAAGAGAACTAGTTTAAGAAATGTCACAGCCGGGGCTCATGTGTCGTTCATAGCAGCTGGTCTCAAACACTTGTGCGTTGCTCTCTTGCAGAAGCCCTTCCTGTGGCATTCTTTCCAGGCTCCACACACCCTGTCACCGAGCTCTACTCTCGGCATGTGCTGTGACGGTGCAGAGCACAGCAGCCTGCCTAATGCACTTGAGATGCTGCTGCTGCTGCTGCTGGCTAATGGAAGGGGAGGGTGATGTCATGAAACACTCTGGCTCCACGACTTTGGATCAGCAGCTCTTAGATATTGCTCAGCTCCTTGCAAAGTGTCTGTTTCAGCTTCTCATGAATGGCTTTTGATGTCTGCTATCCCACTCAGGAACATAAGAGGGATGGGACTGATCAAGGTTGTGTTCACTACACAACAAATCAATTCTGGCCACTTTACAATACTTACTTACAGTAAAAAGAAAAAATGCACTTAAAATCATATTTGGCGACATGCTATGGCAAGCCTTTAGCCTGAACTGCATGTTAACGTGAAATGAAGTTTAAAAAAAAAAAAAAAAAAAACATTACTGCTACATACGCTATATTACCAAAAGTATTGGGACGCCTGCCTTCATACACACATGAACTTTATTGGCATCCCAGTCTTAGTCTGTAGAGTTCAATATTGCGTTGGCTCACCCTTTGCAGCTATAACAGCTTCAACTCTTCTGGGAAGGCTGTCCACAAAGTTTAGGAGGGTCTATGGGAATGTTTGACCATTCTTCCAGAAGCGCATTGGTGAGGTCATTGATGTGGACAACAAGGCCTGGCTCGCAGTCTCCACTCTAATTCATCCCAAAGGTGTTCTATTGGGTTGAGGTCAGGACTTTGTGCAGGTCACTCAAGTTCCTCCATCCCAAAATCACTCATCCATGTCTTTATGGACCTTGTTTGTGCACTGGTCCAAATCCTTTGGTGGAGGATGGATTATGGTGTGGGCTTGGGCTTGGCTTCTTGGTTCCAGTGAAGGGAACCCTTAAGGCGTCAGCATACCAAGACATTGTGGACAATTCCATGCTCGCAACTTTGTGGTTACAGTTCGGGGATGGCCCCTTCCTCTTCCAAAATGACTGCGCACCAGTGCACAAAGCAAGGTCCATAAAGACATGGCTGAGAGAGTTTGGGGTGGAGGAACTTGACTGACCTGCACAGAGTCCTGACCTCAACCTGATTGAACACCTTTGGGATGAATAAGGCCTGGTTCACACCTATGCATTTTTAGTGCATTTTCAGTTTTGCAGAAACACGCTACAGTCTATTTATCATGGTTTCCTATGGATATACTTCACATATGTGCATTTTATGAAAAGACCAAGGACTTTTTTCTGATTTTTGGTTCCAATTGACTTCAATGGATCAAAAACTTGTATTGAAAAATGCAACCTGCATAGGTGTGAATCAGGCCTTAGGCCTGGTTCACACCTATGCAATTGTTAGTGCATTTTCAGTTTTACAGAAACACACTACAGTCCATTTAACATGGTTTCCTATGGGTCATGTTCACATCTGTGCATTTTGTGGAAAAGGCCAGGGACCAGTAGGTTGGGTTTTTGGTTCCATAGACTTCAATGGATCAAAAACGTGTATTGAAAATCACAAATTTCACCTGGACTATGCAATCTGCATAGGTGTGAACCAAGCCAAAGACCCCATACACACTATACAACGTTGTTGTCGGATTTCCTTTAGATTTACGAAAACCAGATAGTGCAAGGGCCTGTCTGATTACATACAAATTGAAACTCTTAAGGTCTGACCTCATTTTATATGGTTTTGGTAAATCTAAAGGGAAAAAATAGTGTGTATCCAGCTTTAGAGCGGAGACTATGAGCCAGTCCTTCTCTGCAACATCAGTGCCTGACCTCACAAATGTGCTTCTGGAAGAACGGTCAAACATTCCCATAGACATTCCTAATGCTTGTGGACAGTCTTCCCAGAAGAGTTGAAGCTGTTATAGCTGCAAAGGTTGGGCCAACTCAATATTGAACCCTATGGACTAAGACTGGGATGCCATTAATGTTCATGTGCGTGTAAAGGCAGGTGTCCGAATACTTTTAATTATGTAGTGTATATTGCATGTATTTCACAAGCTGTAATACAAGGTAGAAGCTAAATTATCCAGCCTAAATGTACACATGGGGGTTGATTTATTAACACTGGAGTACTCAGAATCTGGGCAGCTGTGCATGGTAGCCAATCGGCTTCTAAATTCAGCTGGTTCAATTAAAGTGTTACTAAACCCACAACAGTAAAATCCATCTGTATATGCAGTAAAGCATGCTTGTTATACTCACTATGGAACCTAAGGGGTAATTCCTCTGCATAGTGTAAAAAGGCTGTTTCAGCCTGTCTTCTCTGATCCTCCCCCTTTTCCACTGTCCCCAATCCATATCCTGATAGTTCAGAGCCTTGGGGGCACTCTACACATGCTCAGCTTGGTGTGTATTGCTGGGAGGGTGCATGTCATCGGCATATGGCCACTCAGCACTGCCCAGACAGAGGGTCAGGAGTCAGGCAGTCTCATAGGATTGTCAGAGGAGAATAAAAACTCCTACAAGCTTTAACCAGTGCTTGGCCGGCCACTGATAGAAGTTTCAAGACTGCTATATACTGCTGACGAGAAAAGTTTTGGTGTGTATTGCTGGGAGGGTGCATGTAATTGGCACAGGGCCAATCAGCACTGTCCAGACAGAGGGCCAGGAGTCCTGCAGCCTTAGTAACATTAAGCTGTGACAATAAATATCCAGTTCTAAAAGACTCACTTCCACCATGTCCACTGAGCTGCGTTGATCTGCATAGATCAATGCAAGGGCACATAGAAAACAATTGTTTTCTATCAGCCCTGTTCAGACCATGCATTTGTGGTGCTATGCACTGCATAATGAGCCTCCCTCCCAAAGGAGGTTCCCCCAGTCTATTAGAACTGGATGTTCTTATGCAGCATTGTTCTCAAACACTGGACCACAAGGGAACATACCGGTGTACAGCTGCATCCTGGTATTGCTCTCTATGGATGGCTGCACACAGCGGCTGTGGCTCCCAGGGAAGATTTTACGCAGGTTCTGCATGCTCCTGCACACTGTATGGCCCCCTTGAAGACGCAATTTTAAGCAGAGCAATACACTGCATGTTGATTACAGTCTTAATAAGGTTAAAAAAAAGTGTGATTCTGTTTAACACACTACCCCTACACAACACACACTGGCACGCATGTGTTTAAGTGTGGAAGCCTGAGCCCAAGTTCACACTGAGGGCTGGTTTGAAATCGTGCAAGTTCAGCTGAACTGGCACAATCTCAAACCAGTAATGCAGTCCGACTTCGGGGGGCGATTTGACAGACATCAGTGCGGGTTCATGCACAAATGTCTATTCAAATCGCCCCCGAAGTCGCCTAAAGTAGTACAGGAACTACTTTTGGGAATCGGTGGGGAGCCGCACTGATTTGGATGGTGCCATTGCCAGCAATAGCCACCGATTTGGCATGTGAATTAACAAATCAAATTGCATGCCAAATTGGCCCAATGTGAATGTGGGTTAAAAGTGATTCATAACAAAATATCATCACAGTGGGCAAGATCCTGCTACAGCTAGAAAGTCGTAAGGCCGGCCATAAACTGAGCAAATTTCTTTCCTCCTTCTTTCTTTAGTTCCTGCTGAATCGGCTGAGATTCAAACCGAGTATGGCTGGCCTAAAGGTGTAGTTGGCAATAGACTTCTCTGTCTACTATTGACTTGCTGTATGTCAAGTACTTCTGGATGACCCCTATACTTGTCTCTGTACTTGAACCCTAAATGGGGTTATGAAGTCAAGGTTTTACACTTGAATGCATTCTATGCATTAAGGTGAAAAACCTTCTCTGCTGCAGCTGGCTCCAGATCTCCCCTCCTTCCCCTCTTTTCTTACCCGAGCCGATCCATTCCAGTGTCGTGCACGAGCCCAGCGACTCCAGCCACTGTCTCTGTCCTCAGTGGGCAGCGACATGGGAGCGGGGGGCGGGGCTGAGCCCCGCTGTCTGTGTCAATGGAAGCTGCAGGACTCTGGAGCGAGCCCGCACGTGTGCCCCCATGGAAAGTGGCTCTCCGTGGGGGCACCCGATGAAGAGGAGGGGCCAGGAGCGTCACCAGGGCACCCCAGAAAAGGAGGATCGGGGCTGCTCTGTGCAAAACCCTTGCACAAAGCAGGTAAGTATGACAGGTTTATTATATTATTTTTTTTAACCTTTACAATCACTTTAAGAGCTTAATGTCAATCAAAACTCCTGAAAGGAGAGTGTGCACAAGGCAAGCATGTACGGAAAAAAAAATATATGATTTACAAATTTACATGATCTACATCAGGGAATAATAGAAAAGCCCTAAAATTAAAACCATCTAATATTAAGATCTTTGTTCTGTTTCTAACATTTTTCATTCGGTATCTAGCCTGCTAATATAGGTTTTTAATGGTTAATCTTGCAGCAATTAAACTACAGCCTCTGTAGGTTACCCATTGTCTTTATTAGCTCCAACTCTAAGGCTTGCAGTTTATATAAAACACGCTCAGTCATCAGGACTTGATAGGATTAATGCTTAGACATATAATAAAATGATCTCCGAGGCTCCGGCTGAACATCATGGTTCTTACTGCTTCATTAACAGCTGCTGTCAGACAACTGTCCCGTACTACAATGATTCTTGTACTCGTCTTCTTCTCCGACTAAGTGTTCTCTACAAGGCAACTTAGAAAAGGAAAGGGCAAAAGGGGACAGCAAACTTCCCCTAATTACTGTCAAGTGTATATTTTCCAAAAAGATGACATTGAACTACAATATTCAATTACAGTATTCAGAATGCAGGCAGTGCTTAGCTGTCAGAGAATAACTTGAAAACTGAATTTAGGCAATGTATCCAGCTAGAGGAAATTTGGCGTACCCATACAAGCTAATCAAAACTTTTCTTTTTTTTTTAAGAAAGCCATGGGATTTATGGAGTACCCCATTTTGCACATCATCACCACCACCCTTTACTTAAAATGAAGTCTGTATTAAACCGGGATCCTGATTGACCTGAAATGTCACCACGAAGAGCTGAATGTGGCATTCTTTTAGGGCTCATTCATACTAATGTGATCAAAAACGGGATATGATCTACGACTCAATATTTTAATAGCGCCCTCCACACACAAAATGGAATTCTTCCAAAATGCATTTTATTGGAACAGGGGAAGAATAAATGCTTGATAATGCAACTGGCGAACATACAGAGAATGATTTCATAAAGGCAAATAGGCTGTTCATTTTGCAAGGGAAGTTGCACCTTGTGAAGGTATTTGCCCCCGAGCTTAGTGGTAAAGTTTCACTTTGCAAAGAATACCCTACACAAAGAAGGGCAAGGAAAAAAGTCAGCAGTACTGCACCACATCCACTACACTTTGGGGAAAATTCCCTGCAAATGAAAAGTGTATTTGCCTTTAGTAACTCAACTCCACTATTAATATGATTGCTCCAAAAAAAAACAACATGGACACAACTCTTAACACGTCCGTTTACTTCAAGTAAATCAGACTTAAAAAATCTGAATTAGAAAATTCTTGTGAAAGAATTCAGGTTTGTCAATGGCAGATACAAACCTGTAGAGAATAATAAGCGGATTTCTTTTAAAGCATGCTGAACACAAATAGATTAATGGGTACCCCTGTGTTCTAGAAATCAGAGGGTCCTTGGTTCACCAGCAGAGAACCTGCATGAACTCTATGGCAGTGGTCCCCAACCTCCCAGGCACCGGCCTTAGCGATGACAAGGGGGGGGGGGTGTTTGGTGCTGCCTGTTACCTCCACTGGGAGGAGGGGGGTTGTTTTTGGATTCTGTGCAGTCTGGGAGTCAGGGGAGGGGTGGCGTGTGCAGCCAGTCACCTCCCTTGTGTGAGCACCGCCTGTCACCTCCAGAGGGAAGGATTGTGTGTGCAGCCTGGAAGGGGGGCATTTGTTGGCACAACCTGTCACCTCCTGAGGGTGTGGGTATGTTCAGCCTTGTCGCCTCCGGGCCGTCCCGGCTTGCCTCCTTCCTCTTCTCCTTCTACCCCTTTCTCTCCATAGGAAAGGCAACCACAGAGCGAAAAAGGAGTAGTGGTGCTAGGAGAAGGGGAGTGGGTGCCCTCTGGTGGTGGGAGGGTGGCAGTGCAGGTTGTGCTGAATAGCTCGCCTGCCGGCAGCCACGCAACATAGCGCTCAACACCAGTCCTTGGCCCAGGGGTTGAGAACCCTTGCTCCATGGGGTTGATTTGCGAACGGCTAATAGGCTGTTCCTTTTGCAATGCATGTTGCACTTTGCAAGGTAAATTTCCCCAGAGCTTAGTGAATGCGGTGAAGCTCCACTGACTTCCAAGATCCAATCATTTGCAAGCAAAAATGCTATTTTTTATTATTTTCCTGGCATCTGATTGAGTATTCTTTGCTGAGTAAAGTTTCATGCCATTCACTGAGCTCTGGGGCAAGGTTATCTCAGGATCTATAGCGATGGTATTTACAATTAGTGCCTAGAATGTCCTTACTTTAACTCACATCTAAGTTTGCATCAATCATAAATGCATGCATGAAAGGCCTTTCATACATAATACAGCAACAGACATTTTTATCTTTTTCACGCACCATGAAAAAATACATGAGCACAGACAGGGTACATAGCTACATTACAGCTTAAAGCTTAGTTTACCGGGACATTAGGTTAGCTGCGAATTCCCCTATTTATCTTTTTGGGTGGGGAGCGCAGCTTTGTTGGTTCTTTCTACATTAAAGCTCAACTCCGAGCACAAAAATAAGTACTCACTGTAAAAATCCTTTTCTCTGTGGGTTCATGGGAGGACACAGCTCTGCTATAGGTAATCACCGACTGATGCCAATTTACCCATTTGGCAATTATCTAAAGCAGAGCGGTGTCCACCAATGAACAAAAGAGAACACTTATTTAAATATATTCTTCAATAGTTACAAATGATATCAATCCACTCTGTGCACTGCAAAAGTAGTGGTGGCATCACTGTGATTTTACAGCCTGTGCCGAGAGCAGAGCTTTGGGAGAAACCCAGCAGGCTCCACCCACTATAGGCTGCTGCAAAAATCTACAAGAAAGGGTGGGGACAAGACCAGTCACCCTGTACAAGGAGAGAGAGCAGCAGCACTGGTCTTTATTACAGGAAGCTCCTGCACAGAGGCAAAGTTTCCTTTCCCACTGAGTTACTGCACTGATCTAAAGAAAATACATAAAGAACACCAAGATCCAAGTAAGAAAACACATGACTCTTGTTAATTAGACACTACTATTTGCTTAGTTTAAAAAAAAAAAAAAAGTTTAAAATGAGAAAGTCTATAAATTAAGGATCTTCAAAAAATATAAGTGAAAGAATAAGTTATTTTACTATATACATATAGTCACGATCTAATCCTGCCTTTTTCAACCAGGGTGCCCAGGTACCCTGTGATGCCTTGAGGTTTCCTCAGGGGTGCCTTGGCAAAATGCCTAAAAATTGATCAACAATTGTATACAATCCAGCAAGTGGATCAAACCTTCCTTTTAGTTACACAAAGTCACAGGTTTTCATTATGCACCATTATCACTTTCTAGACACTGGCATCCTAACAACCAACTACAGCATCAGTTAATAAGGAGGAGGTCCCTCCTGTGCCCCTCTCCCACAGCACTGGGGTCACATTAGCTCACTGATGAGAAATTGAGGGAGAAGAGAAACATTGGAATACTAGTCAGTACCAGTGTGCAAAAGTATATTTGCTTTGGAAGAATAAATCCGCTCTAACATTGGGTGTCCTACATGTGTGGATTTTGCTGCATTATGTAAAGCTATTAGAATAGATTTTAGAATGGGGTGCCTCGAGACTGTCCATAATTTTAAAGGGTGCATCGACTGAAAAAAGATTGAGAAACATGGATCTAATCTTAACTTTGGTATGAGCACCCTTTTCAGGCCGCACTCTTTAGTTTTATTACAGATAACCTAGCCATTAGATTTAGTGCAGAGTTTGGCTTTTCAAGAAAGTCGATGGCTACTTGTGCAAACTCCTCCTGCTGTCCTCTTTCTTGTTTATCCAGCAATTTTACCAGCAAATTCAGAGTTTTCTCAGCCTCATGAGAGCATGTAGTTCTAGGCAATACTTGAGAATGTACATAGTACACTGGAGCATACCTTAGGGCATTGCTGACTGATGCTCGCTCCCATTCTGCTGTGTGCAGCACAGTGATGATATCATTGCTACTTTTACAAATTAATAACTGGGGGTTGAAAAGGCATTGGTGCACACAATGTGAATTTATATCCTTTGCGGCTATTGAGTTTATATAAATTAACCTTTTTGTGGACAAAGTTGAACTTTAAGGCCCCTTTCATATGGGGCTGACTCCGCCAGGAATCTGTTTGCTCAGTGGGGAATCTGTCCATTGAACCCCGCTAAGCAGACAGACAAATGGCTTGTCCGTGTACGCCTGTCCGTTTACACCCAATGACCATCCAATTGGATCAGCTAGACAGATAGGGAACAGATCCTTATACGTCTGTTTTTAGCGGTTAGGATCGGATGCCGGCTGGTATCAATGGACACATGTCCATTGACACCTGCCACTCCATAGAGGGAAATGGATGGTCTGATCGGGTAGGCCTAAAAAACTGACAGATGGACCCGACCGGTCTGCCCATGTGAAAGGGGCCTAAATGTTGTAATGGTAACAAAGGTCCCTGTTTCAAGATCAAAGTCAGGTATAATTCCTCCTCCCATCTATGGAAACGGGTCCATGGGACAAGGTGAGAGATGCTAAATAATAAAAGCATCTCTATAGAAAAAAGGGCTAGGCCTGAAATTGATAAAGATGTAGGAAAATACTGAAGAAAAGCAGCGCAAGTTCCAGAGACCCTTGGTCCTCAGTGCCAACTCCATGCTATCGCCATTCAAAAAAAGAACTGGTTTTCGGCAATGGGTCTCCCATCCATACTAATAGAGCATTAAATAGTACTGCACAAGATCAAACTATGACAATTGAGTTATAACATAGGCCACGTCTATGGCTTTTTCTTTTCACACCCTAGAGACATCCCAAGTACCGTAAATCATGCTCTAAACGTAAAATGGTCTGCAGTACAACAATTAAGGGCTGAAATAATGGTTTGGCTACTCCATAATTCCATTTTCCACTCCCCAGGGGGGTTTACGTGAAGAAAAAATGTCCATCAAAAGCATTGAGTCATGCCCTCATGTTCCACAGGGAATCAAGAAGATACTAATGGCTGGCTCAGATCTGCTAAAGAGACCAGAAACATTGTTTCCTTGACCGTTTACAACAAAAGAGGACAATACAAGGCAATGGTAGGAAAACATACATTGCTGCAGAGAGAATATGCAAATCCTTTCTTATCGCCCTTGAATTTGTAAAGATTCTTCTGCTCTTGTTAAAAGCACTTTCCATTCTTTCTTTAATCACATATAAGTAACCAACATGTTCCATGGCGTACTGTACAAGTGACTATAATTACAGCATAACCATACAAGGTGTTTAATCCATTCACTGCTGGACAAGCACGAAAAGCTCAGCAGATCTTAGGAGTCATTGTTAGCAAGAACAAAGTGTTTTGCAAACTACTTTTCTTCTACAAAAAGGAATGTCGGTTATTACAATGAACATTTTCAAGCTCTACTAGAAAGCTCAATGTGCACTTCTTGATAATTAATCGTATTTACACCACATGTATGTATTGGAGTAACAAAAGCTACCCTTTGCTCAGCTGGAAAATGCACAGTAAAAAGAATGCATAGCTTCAGACAAGTACCGGTAACAAGACTACTAACCAAGATGGGCTTGTAACGTCCCTCGGCTGGTTAAAGGTGCCAAAGAAAATTAATAAATATTAACACGAGCCGACTCACTGAAAGATACATGGAGCATTTAACAATGGACATTAGTGATAGTCAAACTGCAATACTCATAATGGGGTACGGGAATTCAGTATGCTAAGATAGTGGCCTCCTAACCAGATGTGTTTCTTGGCTCTCTGATTTGGCTCAGCCTTTCACCATGGTGCTTACTTGGATGTACTTCTCATTCTGAACAAATATTGTATTACACAATTCTCATATGCGCCAGGCCAAGCATGAGCACAGTTGTCCCTACAACGTTTTTCTGTTTTCTTTTAACATTGTGAATAAATTGATAACTTTTTAATAACGTGTATTTTTTTGCAGGTACAAACTGAATACAAGGCGCCTCCAAGCTAGGCCTTCTAATAAAAGCCCTGAACTGCCTTGTTTGCTTTCTGCCCAACTCAAAATCCAGACGGGTCCATATTTGTTGGAGAGAGAGGAGAAGTGTCCTTCCACTGACCCACTCAGCCGTGTGGGCTTACTATGGTACACCATTATTAACCTCTACAGGTCCGCGCTATTGACAAAAGACGTCAACAGCGCGGACCTGAAAATCCGGGGGGACGTCCGCCCCTTTACACGCCCCCTGCGCGCTCTGGGCGGCGGCGGCGGCGCGCGCGCGCCGCCGCCGCACGCTGCGGGGGCGTGCCCGCGGGTCGGGCGGACTCGATGTCCGCTCCTGACCCGCGATCGCCGTACAGAGCAGTAGAACGGGGAACCGCCGATGTAAACACGGCGGTTCCCCGTTCTGTGACAGGGGACAAACAGATCTACTGATCCCTGTCACTGGGATCAGTTAGATCTGTTATGTCCCGACCAGCCCATCCCCCCCACAGTTAGAACACACCCAGGGAACATTGTTAACCCCTTCACTGCCCCCTGCAGGTTAACCCCTTCACTGCCAATGACATTTATACAGTAAT
>BLSH010513675.1:70633-81225 GCA_018402905.1 Glandirana rugosa | reverse complement strand
CGTCTCGGGGGGAGTCTTACGGTCTATTGTCGTCTCGGGGGGAGTCTTACGGTCTATTGTCGTCTCGGGGGAGGCTCACGGTGTATTGTCGTCTCGGGGGGAGGCTCACGGTGTATTGTCGTCTCGGGGGGAGCACTCGGAGGGGGCTCTGCTGTTATCTGGCATTCTGAGGGGGGCTCTGCTGTTATCTGGCATTCTGAGGGGGGCTCTGCTGTTATCTGGCATTCTGAGGGGGGCTCTGCTGTTATCTGGCACTCTGGGGAGGGGGGCTCTGCTGTTATGTGGCACCTCTAAGGGGCTCTTATGTATAGGGAGAATGTTGGGACTTTGATGTAAGGGAGGACTCTAATGTGAGCGTGGCGCTCATCCTGACTGCTATACTCTATATGTTGTTTTGTTCGTTACTTACTTCTGACCCATATTCTCTGTACAATATACTGTATATAGACCTGCCCAAGGTTGTTCACTGTTTAACAGTTACTGGTTTTAATTAAATTCTTCTGTAAGCCTCAGTAAGAGCCAGTTCACACCACATGGAGTCCAGTGCATCAAAAATGCATGGATAGTAGGTTATATGGTTTCCAGCGGCATAGTTCACACCTGTGCTTGCAGTTGCAGGGCTTTACTTTTCCAGAAAAAAAAAAGTATAACATGCTGCATTTTTCCTGCACTGGACTGTACTGGAAAGCAGTAAAGTAAAAATGCATGAAAAGCGCACCAGAATGCACTGAAACGCATCAGAAATGCACTGGACCCCAGTGCAGTGGGAAAAAAAAACAGGAAAAGAGAAGAAAAAAAAAAAACACTTAGAATGCATCAAAAACGCGTTAAAAACATGCATGCATAAGCTTATCTGTACAAAGACTGTGGCAAGTTTGCATTGCATACAGCAGATGCAGATTCTGTTCAATCCTCCTTTTAGACTGTCCCACTGACCATGCCCATTATTCGCCATGGTGCGCTATGAGTGTCGCAGGTCAGCATCTCCCTGGTAGGGGGCCCTTGATGCTGTTAAGGTGGTACTGCCCATGAGAGGCTCCTGGTGCCTTTACTGGGTCACCAGCTTTAAGTCCCCTGCCACTCTGTATGCCGCTGAGCTTGGTGCCCCTCCGCATGGGTATGCCCACATTAATGTTGGGCCAAAAAGATGGCTGCCGCGTGGCGGCCATCTGTAAGCCTGGGGGCCCCATAATCTCCTATTGCTCGGGGGCCCCATGAGTTGTCGCTCCACCCCTGGGCCTCACTTGTATCCCTCTGGATATATGGTTTCCCACTTTTGGCAGTAAAATATTATATATTATACAGTATCTCACAAAAGTCAGTACACCCCTCACATTTTTGTAAATATTTTATTATATCTTTTCAGGTGAAAACACTGAAGAAATTACACTTTGCTACAATGTAAAGTAGTGAGTGTACAGCTTGTATAACAGTGTAAATTTGCTGTCCCCTCAAAATAACTCAACACACAGCCATTAATGTCTAAACTGCTGGCAAAAAAGTGAGTACACCCCTAAGTGAAAAGATCTAAATTTGGCCCAAAGTGTCCATATTTTGTGTGGCCATCATTTTCCAGTACTGCCATAATCCTCTTGGGAATGGAGTTCATCAGAGCTCATCAGAGCTTCACAAGTTGCCACTGGAATCCTCTTCCGCTCCTCCATGACAACATCACAGAGTTGGTGGATGTTGGAGACCTTGCTCTCCTCCACTTTCTGTTTGAGGATGCCCCACAGATGCTCAATAGGTTTTAGGTCTGGAGATATGCTTGGCCAGTCTATCACCTTTACTCACCTTTACTCAGCAGTGGTCGTCTTGGAGGTGTGTTTGGAGTCTTTATCATGTTGGAATACTGCCCTGCAGCCCAGTCTTCAAAGAGAGGGGATCATACTCTGCTTCCGTATGTCACACTACATGTTGGCATTCATGGTTCCCTCAATGAACTGTAGCACCCCAGTGCTGGTAGCACTCATGCAGCCCCAGACCATGACACTCCCACCACCATGCTTGACTGTAGGTAAGACACACTTGTCTTTGTACTCCTCATCTGGTTACCGCCACACACGCTTGACACCATATGAACCAAATAAGTTTATCTTGGTCTCATCAGACCACAGGACATGGCTCCAGTAATCCATGTCCTTAGTCTGCTTGTCTTCAGCAAATTGTGGGCTTTCTTGTGCATCATCTTTAGAAGAAGCTTCCTTCTGGGGCGACAACCATGCAGACCAATTTGATGCAGTGTGCGGCGTATGGTCTGAGCACTGACAGACTGACCCCCCCACCACTTCAACCCTCAGCAATACTGGCAGCACTCATAAGGCTATTTCCCAAAGACAACCTCTGGATATGATGCTGAGCACGTGCACTCAGCTTCTTTGGTTGACCATGGCGAGGCCTGTTCTGAGTGGAACCTGTCCTGTTAAACCGCTGTATGGTCTTGGCCACCGTGCTGCAGCTCAGTTTCAGGGTCTTGGCAATCTTCTTATAGCCTATGCCATCTTTATGTAGAGCAACTATTCTTTTTTTCAGATCCTCAGAGAGTTCTTTGCCATGTTGAACTTATAGTGACCAGTATGAGAGAGTGAGAGCAATAACACCAAATTTAACACACCTGCTCCCCATTCACACATGAGACCTTAACACTAACGAGTCACATGACACCGGGGAAGGAAAATGGCTAAATGGGCCCAATCTCACTTAGGGGTGTACTCACTTTTGTTGACAGCAGTTTAGACATTAATGGCTGTGTGTTGAGTTATTTTGAGGGGACAGCAAATTTACACAGTTATACAAGCTGTACACTCACTACTTTACATTGTAGCAAAGTGTCATTTCTTCAGTGTTGTCAAATGAAAGATATAATAAAATAATTACAAAGTGAGGGGTGTACTCACTTTTGTGGGATACTGTATATAAAATGGTGCATAAAGTGTTTTTTGCGGTTTTATGATTTATGTATTTAACCACTTGCCGACCGCCAACCACAGGTTGACGGCAACAAGGTGGTTCGATATCGCAAAATCGCCGTCATATGACGGCGGCTGCGAAATCGTGCACTGTGAGCGCGCTCTCTGTGTCCGGGGGGGGAGCAAGGAAGCGGGTGCGGCGGAATCGCAGGACGCCGCCATTACTAGTGAAAAAAATAAAAATAAAAACCCCAAAAATTAATTCTCATCATTCGTAAATGTGGCAACTTTTGCGCAAACCAATCAATAAAGGCCGATTGCTATTTTTTTTATCACAAATATGAGGAAGAATATAAAATCGGCCAAAATCGTTGAAAAAAATACTTTTTTATATATTTTTTTTGGATTTGTATTTTAGGAAAAAGTAAGAAATTTGGGTTTTTTGCAAAATTGTCACTCTTCTTTTGTTTATAGCGGCGATCAGAAATGACGCAGCGGTGATCAAATACCACCAAAAGAAAGCTCTATTCGTGAGAAAAAAAGGACGCAAATATTGTTTGGGTACAACGTCGCACGACCGCGCAACTGTCAGTTAAAGCGACGCAGTGCCGAATCGCAAAAAGTGCTCTCGTCCTAAAGTGTGAAATCCTTCCGGGGCTGAAGTGGTTTATGTAAGTAATTTAAGGCAACCTTAAAAAGTCCTTGGAAAGGAGGGTGAAGGGCACATCTGGATAATGACATCTGACCAGAGGGTATAGCCCCTGTGGGGTAAGGTGGATCAGGCTGATAGATGTCTGTAAGCACTTTTTAAGAAACAAAGAGGGGAAGGCTCCTCTAAGTGCAGAATTAAAAGACGTTATTGCCAGCAAGGGGTTAAAAACACTTATAAGATTCCTGTGGCAAAAATGCTCATCATATAGATAGTGCGGCGGGGCATGCCATCTTGGGAAGATCCAGTCTGCAGCAGGATGTCAGCAAGGTGTCAGGTATTCCAAAATGTTTAGTGGGGGGGCGCAGAGGGGAAAACCAAGGAGGAAGCAACCGTGCTGTGAAGGACCAGCACAGAACACTGGGCTTGTGAATGACGTCACCGGAAGTGTGCGCCAACACCAGCGTGGAATGCACAAACCTGGAAGTGACGTCAATAAGTCAGAACGCGTTTCAGAGCATCTGATAGGCTCCTTCTTCATGCCGTGTTGATGAGTCTATACGTGCTCTAAAATATACGAGGCAGTGGGTGTGGAGGGGCAGGGTCAGAGGCAGGAGCTATGCTCCCGGGAAACAAACTGTGTAAACAGCCCAGTTCATGATTAATTTGCCAGGGGCCGACTATGTACTAGGAAATGGGTGTACATGATAAAGCAAGGCCCATGGACCCATAGGAGGGGGGATCATGGGATGATACAAAACCCAGGGAGGGGGGAATGTTTAACAAGGGAACAGCAATACAACCAGGGAACAGGTCTGTAGAACTACAAGTCCCAGTAAGGCACATGTATGTGAATGGGACACATAGATTTAACAGTAAATGGATGGTTAGAAACTGAGAACCATTACACATCCATATCAATATCAAGATGGCCGCGGAGTGATGTCAAAGCCTATGTTCTGACATCATGCCGCAGCCATCTTGAGGAATTGTGTATGAGCTGATACAAGCTAGCACAGCTTTATGTGTGCCCTTTCTAAGTGCGCTGACATATCTTTCATTTAAATAAATGATTTTTAGACAGAGAGCACTAGATCTTTGCCTTCTCTCTTTGCATATCGCTTTGAGAGGATTTGAGTTCTCTGGGTTCAGAAAGGAGTATGCAGCTATAGAAGAGTGGAGAGTCTGTGCAATATCACACCAGTTGCTTGCTATACCCCATGGCGGGGATAGCTGCTGTTTAAATTCTTTTATGAGGTGAGCAGTATGTGAGACTGGTGACAGAGAGCACAAGCACTTTCTTTGAGCATTTTTTGCAGTTTGGGGAAGTCACTTCTTTGGACTGTCTTATTATATTTTGGATGTCATTTTTGCAGCTAATTGCTATAAGCACGTGGCAAATTAAAGTGATACTAAAGGGTCGCATTTTTTTTTTTTAAACAACAAACATGTCATACTCCCCTTCTCTGTGCAGCGGTTTTGCCCATCTAAACCCATCTCCTGGGTTCCCTCCAGCGGTGCTCCGGGCTCCTCCTCTTCTCGTGAGTGACCACCACAGGAAAGCGCTTTCCCTGGGGTAACCCATGCGGGCGCCCGAGACCTGCTGTTGCATGTAATCACACATACAGCGAGACTCAGCCCCGCCCCCCGGCTCCTGTGTCACTGGACTTGATTGACAGCAGCGGGAGCCAATGGCTCCCCTGCTATCAATCCAGCCAATGAGGACCGGAGCAGCTCGGGTGAGCTGGGAGGCTCGCCCCCACCGCGGGATCGTTTTGGGCTGGGGGGGGGGCTGCTGCAGGTGAAAACGTTTTTCACCTTAATGTATAGAATGCATTAAGGCGAAAAACCTTGAGGGTTTACTACCCCTTTACACACAAGCAATTTTTACTAATAGACATTTATGAATTCATTTTTGCACTGTGAGATGTTTCAGATGTAGGTTTTCACATTTAATATTGAATTAACTATTGATAGTACAAGCACTTTATTGGCACATTTATGCATTTGCACTTTGTTTGTATATGCACTATTGAATATTTATGATTGATGTCATTATACACCATTGATTTTTCTTGTTTGTAGCGCAGCACTTTTTGAATAGTTATACTATTTAGTAAGTGAAGTGAAAAGCTTTTTGGTGTCAGCAGCTACTATTTGCCTTATTGAGTGGGACTCCATTCAATTAGCGCAATCAGCATGTATATGAGGGTAGTTTTAGTGCACTGTTTTATTTGCGCTGATTGGTTTACACAATATTAGTAAATCCAGTACGTTTCCCTGTGGCAAAGTTTGCGAAAACATTCTGCCAGGGGGAGATCTCTGGGCATGTCCTCAATGACCCATACTTTTAGACCAGCTGTAGATTTACCATGATGTTGCAGAAAGTGTCTGGGTATACTAGGTGTATCAGTACCTTCAGTGATAAAGCTTCAGTTCCACGCTGGTTCCGGCGCACTTCCAGTGACATCACCCACAATCATTATAAAATGATTTTTAAAAATAGTATTTTCAAAAATACATTTAAGAACGTTTTATTAAACACAGAGTTGCATTAAAGGAGAATTACAGCCAAAGCTTGTTTGACTGTACTTCTATGGATAACAGGAGTGCAGTTTGTTCTGCACCTGTGGCCCACTGTCGGCTGATGTCACAGAGCTAGTCCAGGCTGAGGAAAGATCCCGACAATATAGTCGGGATCCGCCCACAATCCTGAACCAGCAACTGGCTCAGCCTCTCAGGGAGCCACTGAGAGCCTGAGCCAGCTGCTCACGCCCCCCTCCAAAGCCCAACCCACCAGTGAGCGCAGGGGGGCAGAGCAGAGAATGGTGAGTGACAGTCACCAGCTCTCTACTCCTGGAGCCATGAGAATGGAGTGATCAGAGGTGTTCAATCGCTCAGTTCTCAGTCTTCGAGCCAGCAGGGGACAAATGATGCATCCACAAAGGTAAGTATGATTCTTGAAAAAAAAATAAAAGAAAACTATACTTTCCTTTTAAATTTGTGTCTTTTATATCTGACTTGAGTTAGAATTTGAGTACACTTCAATGAGCAACTCTGAAGAAACAAAAAATACTCCCAGAAATTCACTTACACATAGTCACATATTCATTTAAAAGGCTCAAAATGGCAATCCCACTACCAAATCTCCAACAAAAACCACAACTGGTTACATTTCTCCTCCCCCTGGTATATACTATTGCAGTCTGAGTTACAAAGTTTATGTTTGTAGGTGGGTTTGTCAGAATAGGAGTGTGAGGGCATAATAGTCCTTTTATTGCCCGGTGTTCACTTACACCCAAGAAAAGAATAGAACGCAGTTTTATGAATTGTGTTCACATTCAATAAAAGTAGACTTTTACTTTATGAGCATCAATCTATATAGCCTACTAAGCATACCAACCCCCTAGTAAAAGGCCACAAGGTACCCATATATGAGGAAAAGGTGACTTCAACTTTCACAGAGTTAACAGAGAGAAATTATATATATTTATTGGGCCTCATACTGTACATGGAAGTTTATGAACTATACACTGCATGATGGTTAACTGTTAGCATTTTACAGCACTAAGATCCTCAGTCCAACTACCAAAGGCAACCAGCTTTCCTCTGATACTCATTTCCAGAGGTGGTCAACATACTTGATCTAGGGGGCATCAAGGGTGGCCTATGGCATCACCAAAGGCCACAAATGTAATTCAATTAAAGTAATCCTCTATAAAAGTTGTCAACAGGAGATTGTCAAAGTATGCAAATATGCTATAGGAGTTGTTGGAGACTGGGAACATGTCTTAGAAGACCGTCATAGACGGGAGACATGTTACTAGAGACTGCTACAGCAAATAAAAATGTAAGAGAGTGTGATAGAACTAAACTAAAACATTATCTGCTAGAAGACAGTCTCAAGAATATTTTTTGCTTCACAGGCTTGTATAAGCATCAAAAGAAATCACGGTCTACAGGGGCCCCATGTGCCAAACAGTGCAAAAGGGCCAAATGTGTCCCTTGGGCCACAGGTCAAGCACCAGGGTTCTAGTGAAATGCAGTATTCTATTGGTTCCAATGGCAGTACAATTAGTAATTTCTTTAGACCAGGGGTCTCCAAACTTTCCAAACAAAGGGCCAGTTTACTGTCCTCCAGACTTTAAGGCAGCCGGATTGTAGCCAGTCAGGGTAGAAAATGTCCAAGGACCGGCATCAGTGGAATTAAACAATGTCTCAAATGTGGTGTTCAGTTGCACAGTACCTGTGGTCAGTAGGAGAAATAGTGTCCCATCATTGGCGTCAGTGGGAGGAATAGTGCCCCATCATTGATATTACCAGGGGGAATAGTGCCCCATTGTTGGCATCAGGGGAAATTAAGTGCCCCAATATTGCTATCAGTGGTAGTAATAGTGCCCCACCATTGGTTTTAGTGCATGGAAATATGCCCCATCATTGATATTAGTGGGAGGATTAGTGCCCCATCATTGATATTAGTGGAAGGATTAGTGTCCCATCATTGATATTAGTGGGAGGATAAGTGCCCCTTCATTGATATTAGTGGGAGGATTAGTGCCCCGTCATTGATATTAGTGGGAGGATTTTTTTTTAAAAGATATTTTTATTGATTATAAAGACATACAAACATAGAAACCAACAACCGTACTTCGGGCATCATACCCGACAAGTAAATACTAAGTATTGGCGGCTTGCACATGGTCAACAGAAACTTTCCCAGTTACAGCTTTCAATAAATGGCATTCGGGTATATCTCCAAGTAGTCAGACTTGAGTCCATTAGGTATATAACATAGCATGTTGTTATTTATGACAGGCCAGGTGGGCCGGTGCCAGTCTAGAGCAGATTAAGTGGGGTTACTCCCTATGGTAAGACGGGGCATAGTGTAAGAGGGCTGGCCAGCCACCCGCCCCAAATCTTAGTGGGAGGATTAGTGCCCCGTCATTGATATTAGTGGGAGGAATAGTGGCCCATCATTGATATTAGTGGGAGGAATAGTGCCCCATCATTGATATTAGTGGGAAGAATAGCGCCCATCATTGATATTAGTGGGAGGAATTGTTGGTGTAAGATGGGGAAGTTTTGCATCACTGCTGGTGTCAGTGTTCGGAACAGCACCTCAAATCAATGGGAGGAATAGTGGCAAGGGCCGGATAAAAGCTTGCAAGGGGCCACATCTGGCACTCGGGCCGCAGTATGGAGACCACTGCTTTAGACCATTCATTCTCAACCAGAGTTCCAGAGGTTTGAAGAAACTGTGGTTGACTGACCTCCCATTTGATGGTGCTTGCACAGTTCTGGAGCAAACGCTACTTGAAAATGCCACCAGTATGTCACCAATCATCTATTTAAGGTTCTGAAAAAAGGGCATCCTTCCCATGACTGTACAATATAAGGAGTATTTTTCCTATTGACCCCCAATAAATTGGTTTTAGAAAGGTTCCCCTACATCTGAAAATTATTTCAGAGGTTCCATGGGGGTAAAAAGTGTGACAAAGACTGCTTTAGACACTTCATAAGGGCAGGGAATAACATTTCCACAGAAAGTTTAATAAATCCCGCAGGACAATCTGGAAAAAGCACCCATCTGTCATAGCAGATACTAGATTCCCTAAATTTCCTCACTCATATTAAACCTTCTGACACTGTACTTCATCTCTCCATACAATCAGCCACAGTCAAACATTTCTCACCAAACCTACCAGCTTTACTCAGCTGCACTTTGAGTTTTCATTTGCAGATCAGATTTTTAAACTGTTGAGGATTAAGACCCTAAGGGCCGGTTCACACTGCAGCGGGGCGGAGCGGCGTGACTTCGCGGCCCGTTCACATCTAGGCGAATTGTCAGGCGACTTGAGTCGCCTGACAATTCGCCTCAATGCTGTGCAAATGGGACCGTTCTAATAGGAGCGAATCGCTTCGCTCCGCATTAGAAAAATGGTCCCTGCACTATTTTTAGGGCGATCTCAGGCGGCTTGCATTGACTTCTATGATAGAAGTCTCCTAGCAAGCCGCTTTGAGATCGCCTGGAGCGCCGCATCGTGCCGCTCCGCCTCGCTCCAGTGTGAACCGGCCCTAAGTGTTAGGATCTGTTCAGTTTAAACAAAATACAGGTTTTTGCAGATGCAGCTATTAAACAAATACACTCAATTTCCTGGCCACGGTTTGTTTTCAGATTGCCTTGCTTGTACATGTGCATGCATGCTTTCCTTTCTGGGACTGCTACAGCATATATGGCTTTCTTCTAGAAATTAATATTAAGGTAAAGTTAAAGATCTGAGAGCAATTTATTTATCTCTGTAAACATCTAAATATTTCACCCGTGCAGTTCTTTTATATACACTATATTACCAAAGGTATTGGGATACCTGCCTGTACACGCACATGAACTTCAATGGCATCAGTCTTAGTCCGTAGGGTTCAATATGGAGTTGGCCCACCCTTTGCAACAGCTTCAACTATTCTAGGAAGGCTGTCCACAATGTTTAGGAGTTTGTCTATGGGAATGTGTGACCATTCTTCCAGAAGTGCTTTTGTGAGACAAGACACTGATGTTGGACCAGGAGGCCTGGCTCGTAGTCTCCACTCGAATTCATTCCAAAGGTGTTCTATCAGGTTCAAATCAGGACTCTGTGCAGGCCAGTCAAGTTCCTTCACCCCAAACTCCCTCATCCATGTCTTTATGGACCGTGAAACTTACTGTTAATGAGTCAGTACGTTGTGACGTGGGTATACTTTAAACGCAGGAAAAAAAGTGTGTTTATCTCGAAAGAAAACCACCATAAATTAGTAGAGACCCAAAAAATAAAAAACGCGATATTAATTTTTTTCTGGCTTTTAAAACATTTTTTTACTTAAAAAGAAGCAAAGACAATATTTTAAAACGTTTAATCATTAAAAAGAAGTATTTAAAACCGGTTTTAAATATGACGATGGATAGAAACCATTTTTTTTTTTTTTTATCACATATAATAAACCAGAAACACTTTCAATATCTCAGACGTTCGATACCACGGTTAGTGACTTTTAACTAG
>BLSH010513675.1:50998-70623 GCA_018402905.1 Glandirana rugosa | reverse complement strand
GTGTGAAACTTACTGTTAATGAGTCAGTACGTTGTGACGTGGGTATACTTTAAACGCAGGTAAGTGTTGCATGACTGAGTAATTGTCATTCAAAGTGTGAGAGCACTGAAAGCTGAAAATTGGTCTGGTTGTTAAGGGGGTTTAAGTGCCCAGTTGTCAAGTGGTTAAACAAATACACTCAATTTCCTGGCCACGGTTTGTTTTCAGATTGCCTTGCTTGTACATGTGCATGCATGCTTTCCATTCTGGGACTGCTACAGCATATATTGCTTTCTTCTAGAAATGAATATTAAGGTAAAGGAAAAGATCTGAGAGCAATTTATTTATCTCTGTAAACATCTAAATATTTCACCCGTGCAGTTCTTTTATATACACTATATTACCAAAGGTATTGGGATACCTGCCTGTACACGCACATGAACTTCAATGGCATCAGTCTTAGTCCGAAGGGTTCAATATGGAGTTGGCCCACCCTTTGCAACAGCTTCAACTATTCTAGGAAGGCTGTCCACAAAGTTTAGGAGTTTGTCTATGGGAATGTGTGACCATTCTTCCAGAAGTGCTTTTGTGAGACGAGACACTGATGTTGGACCAGGAGGCCTGGCTCGTAGTCTCCACTCTAATTCATTCCAAAGGTGTTCTATCAGGTTCAAATCAGGACTCTGTGCAGGCCAGTCAAGTTCCTTCACCCCAAACTCCCTCATCCATGTCTTTATGGACCTTGCTTTGTGCACTGGTGGTGCAGTCACGTTGGAACAGGAAGGGGCCATCCCTAAACTGTTAAAGCTGGGAGCATGAAATTGTCCAAAATGTCTTAGTATGCGGATGCCAAACCCAACCCCTGAAACAACAACCCTACACCTAAATCCCCCCTACATCAAATGATTTGGACCAGTGCCCAAAGCAAGGCCCATAAATGAATTATAGCAGAGACTGTGAGCCAGGTCTTATCCACATCAGTGCCTGACCTCACAAATGCGCTTCTGGAAGAATGGTCAAACATTCCCATAGACACACTCCTAAACCTTGTGGACAGACAGCCTGCCCAGAAGAGTTGAGGTTGTTTTACCTGCAAAAAGTGGGCCAACTCAATACTGAACCCTATGGACTAAGACTGGGATGCCAATAAAGTATATGTGTGTGTAAAGGGAGGCGTTCCAATACTTTTGGTAATATGGTGTATGTCAACCACTTGACAACCCCTGTTCGAGAAAACCACCACCAAATCAGTTATCATGACATTTTCCTTTGAAATTTTGTACAAGTTAATAATACCATTCTCGGCTACATCATGATATCCACCTCCATGGAAAGTCAGACAACCGTTCGTCCAATTTTCTCAAAGTGTGTACTAAGCTTTATGCAGTTCCAACACACAAACATGGCAATTTGCCTTATGTCCTATTAGGTCAGTTCACACCACCATGCTGCAGTATTGTCCACTGAAAAAAGTGAGACATGTTCCAATTTTATGCAGCACAGCATGTTGTGAGTCACTACACCACATCACATTGTGCTGCAGTGAATAAAGATGAATGAACGGTGTGTGATACATTCTAATGAAAGTGTTGCACCACACCTTTGCAGAACACACATGCAGCCGCTCAGTAATGCATGATGCAGGTGTGAATTGGCCTTAAAAAGCAGGGATCCCAGGAGTTACTAACAACTGCCAATTACAGTAAGCAGAAGAACACAAAGCTCAATGGCTACTAACTGCCGCAATCAGGCCGTCAAATGTCCCAAAGTTGATTTCTGCATTTGGGTCACTGCAGAAATGCTGACGGTATCTCTGTGAGATTATTGGCTATTCTTATTGTTCCAGCAAAATAGTTCATCCAGCTTTTCCTGTATTTCTTTAGGAGAGGAGAGAAGATATATAATAATCTATTTATAATCAGGTAGCCAAGAATCATTTCATGTAATTTTCTGCTACAGCAGGGGGGGATGCTGCCCCAAGTGGCCATTTTTTATGCACCAAAGGACGGGCATTCTAATCCATCCAAGCAACAGAGTGTCAGCTGACCCAGCAGGGTTGGGAGTCTCTCACTGCCATAGGGCTATCACATGATTTGGCCATACCTATCAACTTACTGAATGCCTTAAAGCGGAACTAAACCCTACCATCCTTTACAGCCAAGGAAGCTGCCATCTTAGCTTCTGTTTGAGCTGCACTTATGGTGCTGCATAGGTGATCTGTTATGACACCAGATATTTGATGGCTTGACAGTTTCATTGAAAGCACAAGCAAAAGTGACAGTTATTCACGGCATGCTTTAAATGTAACAGTTTGGAGGGTTTAGTTCTACTTTAATATAAACTTTTATCTCTTTGCAAAAAAAGTGTACATCATCATAATAATATAGGTTTAAATTTGGGGGAAACACCCCTATAAGCAGGTCCACACTTATAGACTGAACGCATATACATAGGCAAATTTTTAAATTAATCTAAACTACAATATCTGGCCATGAAAGTGGGAAGAACAGCCAGGTGACAGCCTGAAAATAATTAAAAGATATACAGTGGTGTAGTGGTTAACACGTTTGCCTAGCAGAAAAAGGGTCGCTGGTTCAAATACCAACCACGACATTTCCTGCCTGGAGTTTGCATGTTCTCCCTGTGCCTGTGTGGGTTTTCTCCGGGTATTCCGGTTTCCTTCCACACTCCAAAGACATGCTGGTAGGTTAATTAGATCCTGTCTAAATTGGCCCTAGTATGTATATGTATGAATGTGAGTTAGGGACCTTAGATTGTAAGCTCCTTGAAGGTACGGACTGATGTGAATGTACAATGTATATGTAAAGTGCTGTGTAAATTGATGGCCCTATACAAGTACCTGTAATGAAAATAAATATACAACCTCCCTGGATCATAACCTCATGTGGCTTTGTCACCGCGCATATTTACTTCTTACATTGCTCCCACCATATTATATCATCTGCAGAGCCCCCCATGCTTGGCTGTGTGCTAACCATAGTATTCCTCTACACCAGTGGTTCCCAACCCTGTCCTCAAGTACCCCAACAGGCCATGTATTCAGGTTTTCCTTTATCTTGCACAGGAACTTTAAAACCGAGTCAATGGCTTGGTATTTTGGGCAGCTATTTTATCTAAGAGAAATTCCCAAAGCATGGCCTGTTGGGGGTACTCGAGGACCGAGAACCACTGCTCTAGATTAACTAATATAAATGGACAGAACAGGCGACTTGGAAATGTGAGACATACATGTATGTGGTCATTATTTCCAGTAGGGATCACAATGAGAAGTAAGCGAATAGTCTGAAAATACAAGCAAAGGGATGGATTCTATTGAGTTTTAGGCTTCATGCACATGGCCATACAGCGCTCAAAGCTTGTGTAATGCCTCCACTGGGACCCATTGCCACTGTAGGCAGATGCTGTGTGTTTGGAGCATACGTCAGTGCATGTACAGGTGCTTTACGCCAACCCTGGCGCACAGCCACATACAACCACCTCTTCCTATTCATCTCACTGGTCAGCTGTATGAAGCAACAGCAGGTCCCGGGGAAGTCATTACACAAGCTATGCATACTGTAAGGCCCCTGAACCGCCATGTGCATGAAGCTTTAGTGTTCTGAGGTTATACATTGTGAATGGTCATCTCCCATATGCTATTTTCCATCTCCAATCACATCTGAACGTGGAGAGGAACCATAATGTGCCCGCATAGGTAAAGCATAGGCATAAACAGACCCTTAACAAAAATATAAAACAATTATAGCAAAGGTAATAGATGATTTATCCAATATGCAAATAAGAATCTAGAAGACAACAACAATAACAAAAGATCCATTTGCCCAATCCCAAGTCACAAACACTGGACAAGAACAAAAGACAATGCAGGAAAACAATAACCACGTGGCTTGTATACAAATGCCTTCTGTCCATGCACTGCAACGTCAACTCAAACACGAGGAAGATAACAGACATGAAATCATTCTATTGGATTGCTTGTTTTTGCTTTTCTAATAATTACACAATATAAAGAAATATCCAATGGCACAAAAGTGTCAAGGAAAACGTAAACTTTTTAAGCCTCATGTACACCGGTTTATTTCAAAGGACAAGTTCACCTTTCATAACATGTTCGAGCCGGTTCACACTACAGCGACTTGGGATCTGACTTGTGTCGCCCCAAGTCGCATGACAGAAGAAATCCCATTGAAGGTAACGGGAGCCGTCTTAATGTACACTACTGAAGTCGCTCCAACTTCAGAAAAGGTTCCTGTACTACTTCAAGGCGACTTCTATCCAACTTGTGACCATAGAATTCAATGGAAGTCGCCTCCAAGTCAGATCCCTATCTATATTGAAGCGACTTTACAGGAAAAAGAAAAGAATTTACCGGGGTAAAAGGAATAATGTCAGAAGAGATTTATTCTCTGATTGGCCACAGGCAAAGTCGCCTGGCATGGAGGTCGCTTTGAGTCGCGTTGTAAGTCTCCCTGAAGTCGCGTTCAAATTGCCTATGAAGTTGTGCCTGAAGTCGGATCGCCCTTATGTGAACCGAGTCTGGCACTCATATTCAGGGTGTAACATGTTGTGGGTGTAACATGTTGTGAATGCAACACCCCCCCCCCCCCCATCCTTGATGTGACAGCAAACCGGGGATCTTCTCCCAGTGTCTGCTGCCACATTTAAAAAAAAAAAAAAAACGCAGCTGTGTGGGGCTGCACACGGTTCGACGATCGCGTGAAATCGTATGTTGGCTGTTGTATGCAGCATACTGACTGCACTACACGATCGTACGTCCGGGGAAAGAACGTTCAGGTGATTGTAATTAGCATCCGGCCATTCCTGACTTTGGGCATGCGTGTTTTGCACAATACAACTTTGTTGTACCAACTGCTCTGTACACACGATACAACGGTCGTATGAGAGCTTGTTGGTACGACCAAGTTTTCTAGTCTGCTCATACAACTCCCTTGCACGACCGTCGTATGTTCGACTGTTCAAATCGCGCAGACGAACGAATAATATCGCGTACGACCTGTTGTATGCGTTCGTCGAACCGTGTGTACGAGGCTTAACTGCTTGGCCATACAAGGTACGAGCAGACAGCTTACACAGACAGTCTGCAGGAGTCCTGCATGGCACTCGCGATCTGCTAATCATGAGTGCAATGCTTTCCAGGCTCCCAGTAAAAAAATAATAAATGCACACTTTATTTCCTGCAAAAAAGATGTGCATTTATTATTTTTTTTACAAAGGTGAACTTCATTTGCAAAAAGTAACACAACACAAGAAAGAAGAATTATTGATTGGCTTCTCCTTGGATAGGAACCATCAATCAATTAATCATACTTTATCAATCAACCATCCATCAATCAAGCAATCAGCCTGCCACGCAAAGTTTGAGTGCCACAAATTACATTGGGGAACAGCCACAGAAGTTTGAAAGGTAAGTTGTAATGAATAGTGACTTTTGCATATTAGGTTAGCAGGGGGGAAGGTGGGAAGTAAGCTAGGTAAGTAAATAAGTTTAGGTCTGCATAAGGGCAATTTCATACAATTTATAGGAACAGCGAGGGGTGGTGTGTGGTTACAATGCAGCGCACAAGCTGTGGTCACATATGGTGTTCTGCGATAAATAATACAGACATGCTGCATTTTGGCGCAGCACTCTGCATCTCAACGCAATGTTATGGTTTGAACAGGGCACAACTGTTTTCTTGGCAAATCAATGCAGCTCAACAGATATGATATGAGTGAGCACTTAAACAGAGCTCAGCAATGGTTGAAAGAACAATGTTCCAATGGACTCGGCTCTTCAAACACATACTCATCAAACGATCACATGTAGAGAGCAATACAGCAGTATGACAATATGAGAGCTAGTCGTATCTAAATCAGTGAGGATAATAAAAATAATTATAGTATCATTTCATGCGACTTCCACATCAATAAAGATCCAAGACAGCGTAAGCGGTAAGATAGCACAGTGTAGAGAAATGACAAAGACTATTTACAGAGGTCACCAGAGCGCACCCGTCTTCGCATATCTCACCGATTGGCAGAACTCATTGGTAGACGTTCTTTTGAGGCTGCATTCACACAGGGGCGATCCGACTTCAGGCACGACTTTGCTAGGCAACTTGCAGGCTACTTGCAGGCTACTTGGAGGCAACTTGCAGGCAACTTCAAGCTTGACTATGCCAGGCGACTTTGCCTGTGGCCAATCAGAGCGGGGAGGGAGGTGGTTGCCCTGGATAAATTCTTTTCTTAGTCGCTTCCATGTAGATGGGGGATCCGACTTGGAGGCGACTTCTATTGAATCCTATGGGCACAAGTCGGATAGAAGTCGCCTAGAAGTAGTACAGGAACCTTTTCAGAAGTCGCCTTGAAGTCGGAGCGACTTCAGTCGCGTATATTAAGACGGCTCCCATTCATTTCAATGGGATTTCAGATGTCAAGCGACTTGGGGCGACTTGAGGCAACTCAAGTCGGATCGCAAGTCGCCCCTATGTGAATGGGCACTTAAGATCTGCCAGTTTTAGACGCTGATAAAACAACTGTAAATGTCCTCTTAATTTTCAATCTGAGAAGCCACCTAAAGCAAACACTTCCCTCCCAAAGCCTTGTTTAAGTACAACTGATTGATGAGCTTACAAAAGGTGTACTTTTCCTCACTTGTTTAACATGCAAGTAGCTCACAGCTCAGCTCCTCGCTGATCCTGCACGCAAAGGCTGTATAACTCTGGATTTAAATGGCCAGCTATCCATAGATTACCATGGGGCTTCAACGCAGAACCACATAAAATGCAAACTGATGCAAACACACAATAATACAAACACCCCATAATAAACTTATATCGCTGCAAGTGGGATTTTTCACAGTTCATATATAAAAGTTACAAACTGATAAAGGAAAACAGCCTTCGGCCCCTTTCACGCTTGTGCGACTTGTCCTGCGACTTGGGACAGCAAAGACGCATGACAAGATTTCCAATAAGTACCATTCATATCTGTGCGACTTCAAGTCGCACCGACTTCAAAGTAGTCCCTGCCCTACTTTGGTCCAATTTTGATGCCAGTTGAGGTCCATAGACCTCAAGTTTACACAGGCATTCCCTGAAATCAAAGCGAAATCATGCAACTTTTAAATAGCGGCAGTGTGAAAGGGGCCTTACTCAATACTGCGGTTTAAGGCCCCCTTCACACGGACATTCCATTCAGGTCTGCCTGTCCGTTTTTCAGGTGGACCTGAACGGATGCTCCATGCACCTCTATGGAGTGGTGACATGTCCGCTGACATCCGCCGCTCTCCGATCCGATCACCGACGGATAGAAACCCTATTTTTCTATCCGTCCTGGGATCGGATGACAAAGGAAAGATGGTCCGTTGTCATCAGATTTCCCATAGAGGAGAGACGGGCTCTGACAGATCTGTCATCCACCGGCTCAGCGGGGATCAGCGGAGCGATCCCCACTGGGCAAAACGGACCCCGCACACCGACACGGTCGTGTGAAAGGGGACTTGCGGACCACTACATAGATGCAGAGGCCATTTGCCTTATGGTCTTTTAGTTTGGTTGACACCAATGTACTTCACTTGGTGTGCACTAAGAAAAAGTAGGACAAGCTACATTTTTACACAGTGCAGCTCACTGCGACACATTACACCGCATCACAACTTGCTGTGGTGCATAAAAAAATGAAAGGACGTGATATTTCAATAAGTTAAAGGGGAAAAAAAAAGGAAAACAATGTGATGTGTTGTAAGAACAGCACACACCAGCAAGCATGTGTTTTACAGAGCATAGTATGCACCAGCTGGTGTGAATTGGACCCTACTATAGCATGAGTATTTCACAATCCCTAAGTACATGTATTCTGTGTTCATTTTGCGGTGCACCCTTCTTGTTACTGTTTTAGGATGCACTTTAATTTAAGGCCCCTTTAATATGGGTGGAGTCTGTCGGCGGATCCACCCACGCAGCACGGGATATTTTTCAGAACCCCGCAGGAGGATGACCGGTCCCTGTCCACTCCGCTATGCAGAGCAGACATGGACACAGTCCGATCTCCTCTATGGGCTGTCGGATGGAAATGACTGTCATCCAATCCGCCGGATGGATGGGGAGCGGATCCCTATCCATCTGTTTTTAGCAGATTGGATGTTAGCGGGTGTCAGCTCCATAGTGAGCAATGGATGGTCTGATCGGGTCCAGCTAAAAAACTGACAGGCGGCTTCAATTGGTCCGTCAGTGTGAAAGGCGCCTATGTCGATTGTAAAGTATACATACAGGGAATTTTTCATTTTGGATAGAGTGCAAAGGGATTAGAAAACCTGTCAGTTTTTATCGCTGTCTGTGCCCCTGGCAGGGAGATTCAAACTCTATTTGTCCTGTTGACCATTATCATTGATAGTAAAAAAAAATCCCACAATTTGGATTAACCCCAGAATAGTAATACAAAGGAAATATTCCAAATGGGACACTGGTTCTGGTGACTACCAGAATATCCCTCACTTTGGCAGGATTTCCTCTTACTTCCTGTTTTGGCTATGGGACAGGAAGTGAAGGGCAATCGCCCCAATAGGACACAGATTAACCACTTCCCACCTATAGCATATTGATGGCTGGGCGGTGGTTCCGTTATCCTGACTGGACGTCATGATGTCTTTCAGGATAACAAGCCGGTGCGCAGCGTGGCGATCGGTGGTGTGGTGTGTCAGTCTGACACACTCTGCATTTTCGATCCTGGTAAAGTGTCCAATCACCGCTGATCAAGGTGTAAACAGGAAATGCCGTGTATCAGCTTTTCCTCTACTCGCGCTGACAGACACGAGTAGATGAGAGCCGATCAGCTGCTCTTCTGACAGGGGGGTCTGCACGGATTCATTATTAGTGCAGCCTCCCCGAGGATGCCACACCAGGACCCCCGAGGACACCACAACAAGACCACCAGGAATGGCCACCCATGGTAGCAAGGATGACCACCAGGTAAGCCCACTAGAGCCCACCAGGGTTGGCAATCACTGCCCATTAGGGATGGCACTCTGTGCCCATCAGTGATCCCTGCCAGTGCCTCCTGATCAGTGCTGCCACACAGTGCCTCCCATCACTGCCACCCATCAGTGCCTCCTATGAGTGCCACTCATCAGTGCTGCCTATAAGTGCCTCATTATCAGTGCCCATAAGTGCCAATCAGCACTGCCTCATCAGTGCCCGTCAGTGCAGCCTCATCAGTGAAGGAGAAAACGTACTTATTTACAAAGTGTTGCAACCTAAACAAAGAAAAATGTCTTTATTTGTAGCGCTAAAAATAAAAACCCCAGAGGTGATCAAATACCACCAAAAGAAAGCTCTATTTGTGGGGGAAAAAAATGATATATTTTTTTTTCGGGTACAGTGTTGCATGACCGTGCAATTGTCATTCAAAATGCTACAGCGCTAAAAGCTGAAAATTTGTCTGGGCGTGAAGGGGGGGGGGGGGGGAGTGCCCAAGTATTGAGGTGGTAAAAAAAAAAAAAAAAAAACTGACAGGGGTTATAGTCATCCCTTACTTTATTCAAAATGAAAAAAGAGAAAAATAAAGTTTTGCCTTTAGTTATACTTTAAAGTGGAACTCCATGCAAAAGGGGAAGTTCCGTTGTAAGGACTCGTTCCCCGTTCCTCTTGAACAATTGCCAGTTCTAAGGACGGGGGGACAGGTAGCAGAAGACTGCATCCACCATTCACGATGTGCAGTGTGATTCGCGCATGTACAGTGGGCACCCGGGTTTGAAGCCGCAAGCTGTCACAGCAGGGAGCCCATAGTGCTGGCGCCGGGGACCAAAGACAGCGGGTGAGACCAACTGAGGTGAGAATACCGCTGGATCCTAGGACAGATGATTGGCTGTTTTTTTTAAAAGTCAGCAGCTACAGTTTTTGTAGTTGCTAATTATTTTTTTTCCACAGGTGACTGGAACTCCGCTTTAAATGTCAGTAATTTATTCTGCACTTGCCTTTTCCCTACACTTACATTCATTTTACTGTTCCATGTCTTTGCATTTAAGCTCACCCTAAAATGTCGGAATTGCAGCAAGCTTCTATTTTTTGGCACAGCACTTGCTAATGCACATAAGTAAACAGATCTCATTTAAATGAATAGGATTCTGGATGCGTTCTTTCTGGGAATTTACATTTTGCAATTAAGTGCATGAAAATGCATAAGATTTCAACTTAAATCAGATAGACAGTAATCAGAAACCAGACACGTGAGCTCACACTTCCCCACTCTATGTAAACCAAGAAGAACTGTTCATCAGAGTTCCACTTAATGCTGTTATTTTGTGGGTGATGGGAGTTCATTCTGATTGTATCTTTGTTGTTTAAATGTTTTATTGTTCATTTTTTGAGCGTTACACCGGGTGATCCACGGTTGTAAACAGAGCTCATTGAAATGAATGTAGTTTTGAATGTATGCTTTTCTGCACACTTTTCTGTCCCTGAACTCATACCGTCATAATTGTGAATACCGCTCAGAACAACCTTCAACCGCCGCGTATTTTAGCCTGCTATTGATTTTGACAGGTGGCTGTATGCTGTACATCTGCCTCCCTGGCAGGCAAAAAAGCCATATTTTACACTGTAGGTGCCAAATTGCCCATGTGAATGAGTCCTAACTCTGCATAGAAGAGCCCAAGTGTGACTCTAATATACATGCAGCACTTCTGAAAAGAGCACACTCATGCTCTGGATCTTTGCCATTTACTAAGTGTGGGTACTACACAAAGCAATATCAGATGTAGCATTCAAGCAGTCTGATGCTGCAGATTGCATTTAAATATTGATGTCATACACAGCAAATACTTCAACGAGCCCCAGCACTTATGGAGCCATCCAGCTCCAACTGACTAACAGAGGTGCCAAAATGCGTGAGTAACACACATTCTTGTGGCCATAGGAATAATGACAATGCTAAATTGCCAGAACTCAAAGCGATGTGACCTTACTATGAGCAAACCAGCTTGATTTAGTTGCTATGAGTTTCTGCAGCATCCCAGCTCAGTGCATTGTCTGATAAATAACCTCAGGGCTTCATGCATATCAAAATGAAAATATTAACAAAGACAAGTTATAACTCTATAGTACAAAGCCATACCTAGAGGCCTCCTCTTGAATTTGCTCATGGTTTTGCCTTGAAAGTGAGTTTCATGATCTTCATCTATAGTCTGTCCTAAAGATAGGAGGCTCACTCTTCGCATCTTCAAGAGTCGGGGTGAACTTTCCCGCAAGGTACTCCCTACATCCAGGACCACCTCACTAGAGACAGAAGAGGGTACCACCCATCTTAAAAAATCCATCTCCGATCACATCACTGTCAGATCACGGACAGCTCTGACTGCAGCAGCCAAGGCACAGCAAGGTGTATGCACAGCTTCCTTGAAATAACATTAAGGTGGACTAGCCTGGTTTGCTTTACATAGTGATGTCACTCTGAACCTGGGTGGTGCCAGACATGAGCAGGTCAACAGCCAGCTGTTGTGAAGCAGAAACCGTATTTACTGTACAAACTGATGAAACCACAAGATAACAGCACTATAAAAGACATGCAATAAACTTCATAAAACACAGCGACTTCATCACTGCCCATATAGCAAGCATACTGCACTAAATTATAAAATTAGAAACTGCGATAGGGTAATATACCAATTGAACTTCACTTTAACTGGAGCATGATAACCCATGAACACAGAGCCAGCAGGGAGGAGTAATAGTCTGTTATAGAAGATAAGCCTTATCACTTACACACTGCTCCATAGGGCTGAGCATTCATAGGAACCAACAGATACACAGCTCCCTCTACGGATTTAAAGGACCAGAAACCACAAATAATGCCATGGAAAGACTGCACACTTAAATAAATCACTCCTGCAGACATGAAAGCTTCCAACAATCAAATAAATATATATATTTTTTTTATTTATACCAGCCTTATCTGCAGATTTCAGAAATTTAGGGTACAAGGCAAGGATCAATGCACATCCTACTAAAGGGACACGATAGAAGAACAGTTCTTTTTGCAAAACAACCAAATTGATTCTTCCATTCAAGTCTGCAACCCCCACAGACTTATTTTGGGATGTACCATCTAGTGTCAGTTGCCCATTTTTCTGGGATTGTAAACGATCAGCTTGGCACAACTTAGTGGAATGAAATGCACACATCGGAGAATACTAATTCTGGGACTCTAATTCATAGGTCCTACAGCTATGATCTTAAGGCACAACTCCGGGCACAATAGAAAAAAAACCCTGCAGCAGGACCCCCAGACTGAAAAGGTTATATGCTTGTTAAAGCAGAACTAAACAAGAACTCCGGGCACAACAGAAAAAAAAAAAACCTGCAGCAGGACCCCCAGACTGAAAGGGTTATATGCTTGTTAAAGCAGAACTAAACAACTGCGGGCACAACAAAAGAAAAAAACCCTGCAGCAGGACCCCCAGACTGAAAGGGTTATATGCTTTGGAACTAAATATAACTTGTCAAAAACTGTGAGCAAGCAGCTCTTTATTGCCACAGAGACATAGCAATAACACGTTACCTGCCTGTTTGCAGTTTTCTATTAGATATACACCGAGCTGTACATGTGCAGCTCAGCATTCATGCCCAACACACTCTGGCTGTGCCAGATTGCCTGAATCTGGCATTCGCTGAAAGATGTCATCCCCCCCCCACTGGCCAATCTATAAGCAGGAAAACCAGGACCCAGAGACAAGACAACAGCAGGGGGTGTAACCAATGCATCACTGGAAGGTGTAGGGGAGTATATTCAGGTTTAAATCACGGAGGGTAAGAACGATAGGCTGTGTTAATTACCTGCCTCCTACTGCAGTAGGCTATTCTCTTCTCACCGACGTTTCAAGCTGCGGGTGGCCCATCAGTGTCCTTGCATAAAATGCAGGGCTATTAGTCCTGATGTGAAGGGAGCGAGCCTGAGATCGCAGCCAAGAGCGGCTCAGTGGGGAGGCTGTGTGGATCAAAAGGTTTTTTAACTTAATGTGATCTATGCATTAAAGTATAACTATAGGCAAAACTTTTCTTTTTGTTCATTTTGGATAGAGTAAGAGAGGATTATAACCAGTCAGTTTATTTTTTGCCATCTGTGTCCCATTGGAGATATTTATCTTTTCTTCCTGTCCCATAGCCAAAACAGGAAGTGAGAGGAATCCCTGCAAATTAAGGGAATATCTTGGGGAACCCAGGTCACCAGAACTAGTGGTCCCATTGGAATATTTGCCCTCTATTACTTTTCAGGGGCTACCAAAAATTTGGGATTTTGTTTTACTTTCACTTTCAATAAAAATGGTAAACAGGACGAACAGAGAGGGTGAATCTCCCTAATGTGGGCACAGCCAGCAATAAAAAACTGACAGATGTTCTAATTCCTCTCCACTCTATCCAAAACTTTTTTTAAAAAGTTTTGCCTTTAGTTGTATTTTAAGGTAAAAAAAAAAAGCCTTTTTGTTGCTGTTCCTCTCCCCTCTACCTAAGTACTTACCTGGGTGCTACATCGATCCAGCACTGTGCCCATCTGCAGTTCTTCTCTCCCCTCTCCCTGTTCTTATTGGCTTGGCTGCCATTGGTTCCTGCTGCTTTCAGTCAATTCCTGTGAGAAGGGAGTGGGGCGGCCGGTGGGAGGGGGTGGAACAGGGTAAAGCAGCGCTGTGTGTGTATCAGCCCAGCCCAGCAGCACACCCACACATGTGACCCCATAGAAAGTGGCTTCCAATGGTGGCACATGAAGAGGCGGAACAGAGCACTGGCAAGGGATCCCAGAAGGGAAGGTAAGGGGGTTGCCCTGTGCAGTACCCTTGAACAGAGCAGGTAAATATAACTTTTTTTTAACTTTAGAGAAAAAAAAAAAATTACTTTACAACCTTCTACTCAGGATCTTTTTTTCAACAAGACCCTTGAATATAAATGTCAGTAAATTCTTAGGTCTCTGTGAAACTGGCCTATAAAGTCAGTAAATTCTTAGGTCTCTGTGCAACTGGCCTTCGTATTAGCACTGCTTTCTGCACAGTCTTAATAAATGAGAATGTTTGTAAAAGGCCTTTATACCCCAGACTCAATAAGCAAGTAAGTTTCTATCTGGGAGAGTGGCGATCTCCACACCATGACTATAGACTGCAAGTCCTAGACCAGGGGTAGGCAACCTGCGGCCCTCCAGCTGTTTTGGAACTACATTTCCCATGAGGCATTGCAGGGCTGGCAGTTACAATTACTCCCAAAGGCATGATGGGACTTGTAGTTCTGCAACAGCTGGAGGGCCGCAAGTTGCCTACCCCTGTCCTAGACCGATGCAGCTGCCATGGTCATTACTCACTGGCATTGATCTCTTACATGAATGCACCGCAAAAACTGCATGTATGACCTTCTTTAAGAATGTTATTTGCCTGGCTGTCCAACTTCAGTGGTTTGAAATAATTACCCAGAAGTCACGGTGATATAATTTCTGGTCTGCAACCTTCTTTCAAAGTAGTGAAAACCAATGGATGTGCATAACTTCCAGGGATCTTAAGGCCAGCGCTGGCTATGATACTTTCACAGCAGATTACTCCTCAAGAAAAATGGGGGCAGAAACACCTGCCCACTCTCATACAACTTTAATCAGTGCTGGAATGCACCATTATCCAAAAAGAATGCTCACACCAGTGCATTCACGGTCATTTAGATCAGGGGTAGGCAACCTCGGCACTCCAGCTTTGGTAAAACTACAGATCCCATCATGCCTTTGCCTCTAGGAGTCATGCCTGTGATTGTCAGCAATGTCTTGCAATGTCTCATGGGACTTGTAGTTTCACCACAGCTGTAGGGCCGAGGTTGCTTACCCCCGATTTAGATCCTTTGAGCCTCTCCATTGAAGAATGAAAGATCAAGCTGACTTGCATTGAGAGTTTCAAGCAAATTAGAAAATCTCCCAGTTTGAAAAGAATCCAACTGTCTGAGGGACTCATTATTGCCATGTAGCAGTGTAGAAATGTCAGGCTGACTGGAAGCAATGCTTAAAATAGGGAGCAGTACTTGCTTTTATCAAGCTGCACATAAGCAGCCTAGATTGGCTGTGCACCGGGGACACGAAGATGTCAATGTGAACTAACAGCCATGTTCATAGTAGACACCAGTTATATGCGCCTGTCAATCAAAGCCAGCCTGTAGTTAGGATAGAGAACATGCAATCCTCTCAGCAGGAAAAGACGCATACACTGTATTTAGTGTGTACGGGCACAAATGTAGCTTTACTTGCCATATCTAGAACAAGCTATAAGTGCCCTCAGCGGGAGATCACTAATCATCTTCATTACAATGCAGTCACTATACCAGTTATCAGTACTAATAGCAATGGAACAACAGACTCTTCAGTGATTGCCGATGAAATAATAAACCGGGAAGGAAGAGTACTTGAAAAACAGGCAAGGGCAGACAGCCAGGTAGCTTGCAAACAAGAACGTGAGAAGGGTTTCATATTGTTGACTTACAGACACGGATATAATTAGTTTAACATAGACCTCAAATGTTTATCTCAGAAGACATAATAGCCGACAGTGAGCTTCATGACTCAACGGCTACAAGGCGGCTAAAGCAGCAGGCCAATTATTTAGATTGCCTGAACCTTGGAGTTTAAAGAAGAACTCCAGAAGCAGCCGAAAAATGCAATCATGACTTGTCTGATAGGATGGAAAATGGGACAACCCCAACCCCAGCCTGTAGATTTTGGTGCCATTTTATCATTTATATTTGTGATTAGCACAGCAAAACTTGGATGGGAGATTCACATAGGTAGAGAATCTATGGATGCCAATTAGTTTATAACTCCTGTCAGTTTATTTTTTCTACATGCATGTCTCATTGGGGAGCTTTCCCTTCACTTCCTTTCCCATAGCTAAAACAGGAAGTGAGAGGAAATTCCTGCACATTAAGGGAATATCTTGGGGACCCCCAGGTTACCAGAACTAGTTGGAAGATTTTCCCTCAATTACTTTTTACAACCCAAAATGTGGGATATTTTTTTAGACCCCTTTCACATTGGGGCAGTTTTCAGACGCTTTAGCGCTAGAAATAGCCTCTGCAATGCGCCTGAAAACTGCCTCCCATTCATTCCAGAGTGTCTTTTCACACTGGGGCAGTGCACTTGCGGGACGTTCCAAAAAGTCCTGCAAGCAGCATCTTTGGGGCGGGTTGGGAGCGCTGTTTTTAGCGTTCTCAAAATGCACTGCCTATTGGAATGAACAGGCAGCGCTTTCAAATCGCCTTAAAAGTGTTTTGAAAGCGCCGCAAAACTAACGTTTTTAACCCTTTTTTGAGGTTAACAGTGCCCCGCTAGCGGCCAAAAAGTGGCGCAAAAGTTCCCTTTAAGCAGCACTTTAGCGTGAACGGACAGGCGGCTCAGTGTGTATGGGGCCTAACTGTCACTATCAATGATAATGGTAAGCAGGACAAATATAAAGGGTAAATCTCCCTAACGAGGGGCTCAGACAGCAATAAAAACCGACAGGTGTTTGAATCCCTCCCTACTCTATCCAACACTAAAAAAAAAAGTTTTACCTTTAGTTATACTTTAAGTGAATATTCCTAGTCAATGTGTTTTACATTACAGTGCCAGATTTACCTTCGGTGACTGATTAATGAATGTCACTTTCAATGCTTTATAAATATACCCCATAGAACGCTGCCATTTCTCAGAGACTGCAGTGGGATATTATGGGGACAGAGGAGATGGTGCTTTCTGAAGCTATACAAAGACATGCCCTTTTTATTTCAGGAAATAAATTAATTACGGTTTTCTCATACATATTATTTAACTATATACTATGAAGTGACCTCCAGGTTTTGTAAATGTCATTCTTAATTCAATGTAATAATTCTACATGTACATTTTCATCAAATCTGGGTTTGTGGATGGCATCAAAAATGCTTTCAGGCTTCCCTAAATGCGTTATTTATCTGATGGAGGATGCTGTGGGTTGACAAGCAGAAAGTATGCCAATGTGCAGCCAATGCTGCGGAGACAAAGAGCCCCAGCCAAAATCCCAAGCACCTCTAGATTTATTTATTCACTTATTACAGGTACTTTACTTCTACAGCTCCATCAATTTACGTAGCACTTTACACATATTGTACATTCACATCAGTCCCTGCTCTCAGGGAACTTACAATCAAAAGGTCCCCAACTCGTATTCATACATACACTAGATTACAAAAAGTATTGGGACACCTGCCTTTACACGCACATAAACTTTAATGGCATCCCAGTCCCAGTCAGTAGGGTTCAATATTGAGTTGGCCCACCCTTTGCAGCTATAACAGCTTCAACTCTTCTGGGCAGGCTGTCCACACGGTTTAGGAGCATGTCTATGGGAATGTTTGACCATTCTTCCAGAAGCACTTTTGTGAGGTCAGGCACTGATGTTGGACAAGAAGGCCTGCAGTCTCCGCTCTAATTCATCCCAAAGGTGTTCTATCGGGTTGAGGTCAGGACTCTGTCAAGTTCCTCCACCCCAAACTTGCTCATCCATGTCTTTATGGACCTTGCTTTGTGCACTGGTCCTAATCATTTGGTGGAGGGGGGATTATGGTGTGGGGTTGTTTTTCAGGGGTTGGGCTTGGCCCCTTAGTTCCACTAAAGGGAACTCTTAGGCTCCATGCACACTGTATTTGATAAATGACCATTTTTGGTCGTTTTGGTGGGTTTTGTTTTTAACAGCCCAAAAAACGCCACTTTATGTTATCCTATGTGTCCATGCACACATGGACGTTAATTGTCGTTTAATAGCAGTGGCGTTTTTGGGCTATTATCTGAACGCCCTGAATTGGCGTTCAAAAGTCGTTCTTCTGACCACAAAAAAACACTAGACGCCGATACACGCTGATTAACGCTCATAAACGCCAGTAAATGGCCATTTATCAGCGTCTGGTGTATTTTGTAGTCAATGGAAGCTAATGGAACAAAAAAAAAAAAAAAAAAAAGCTCAAAAACGCAGACACCGATTAACGCTGTTACAAAACACTGCAAAAGAACGTTTTCTAAGCAGCGTCTCCTTCCCGATGCCGAGAGAGCCCAGAGAGCGTCCAGTGTGCATGGAGTCTTAAGGTGTCAGCATGCCAAGACATTTTGGACAATTTCATGCTCCCAACTTTGTGGGAACAGTTTGGGGATGGCCCCTTCCTGTTACAACTTGGCTGCGCACCAGAGCACAAACAAGGTCTATAAAGACATGGATGAGCGAGTTTGGGGTGGAGGAACTTGACAGAGTCCTGACCTCAACCCGATAGAACACCTTTGGGATGAATTAGAGCGGAGACTGCGAGCCAGGCCTTCTCATCCAACATCAGTGCCTGACCTCACAAATGCCCTTCTGGAAGAATGGTCAAACATTCCCATAGACACACTCCTAAACCTTGTGGACAGCCTTCTCAGAAAAGTTGACGCTGTTATAGATGCAAAGGGTGGGCCAACTCAAAATTGAACCCTACGAACGAAGACTAGAATGTCATTAAAGTTCATGTGCATGTAAAGGCAAGTGTCCCAATACATTTGGTAATAGTGTACACTAGGGCCATAGATAAGCATCATTTATTGTTAATAGTCCCTAGTTGCCCAGCACAGTAAGTAACTGCAAATAAACAGTGAACATGCACACTTCGGTACATGCTCCTACTGACACTTGCACTACGCTTGTGGGTTTATGTACATGTGAACTGCAAACCAGAAAATGGCCAGCACTGCTTGACCTTTAAATAACTGGAATATTGGGATTTATTTTATATAATGTATGAATTATTATTCCCAGAAGCTTTAGTTAACAGGCATATAAAATAAACTAACCCGGACCTGTTAAGTTTTCAACACTGGTTGGAAGCCTATGGTTCAGGCCAGGCATATCAAACGACTGTGTTTTAGGCCACATGCAATCAACGTACTTCCTCCACAGTAGGACTTGGGCCAGTTCAAAGCAAACCTGTACATCACCCATTCAGCACAAAGCTCTGCATTAGCCCTCTCTCATCCCTAGAAACAGCTCCTTCCTTTACTTCATTTCTCAGGCCACTCCAATTTCTACTGGGAGCCCAAGGAAGTACCCAGGACTATCAGTTAAGAAACGCATCACTCGTTCATGTGACCATCCAGCGCTGTCACAGAGAAGTGAGCTATGACTTCAGAGAGTTGTTGCTTATACAGAGCTGATTTGGCACCATTCAAAGACAGCTTAAAGTGATATTAAAGGCAAGTTCCTATTAAAGATGTTATACTTACCTGCTATGCGCAAGGATACTGCACAGAGCGGCTCTTTACCGTCTCTTCTAGAGTCCACCACTGGCGCTCTCTGCTCCTCCTCTTCTTCATGTGCCCCCATAGCAAGCCTTGTGCTAAGGGGGCACCCGTGCAGAGCTGCATGCATCTACAGACACACACAGCACAGCTTATCCACGCCCTCCACTCCCTCCTCACAGGATTTGCCTGACTGACTGACAGCAGCAGGAGGAACCAATGTCTGCTGCTAATCTCAGTGTGTCCTGTGAAAGCAGGAAGAGGGAGCAGTAGCGCTGTAGATCGGCACAGTGTTAAATTGAGAGAGGACTCAGGTAAGTGTTTGGGGGGGGGGGGGGCCA
>BLSH010513675.1:20383-40202 GCA_018402905.1 Glandirana rugosa | reverse complement strand
AAAAAAAAACATACGACTAATCTCGACGTGTTAAGACGGATTTTACTCTTAGTGCTAAAAGAGGATGCAAGTGACTGTCTGCGTCGAGAAGTACTGAAACACCCAAAATACAAGCCCGGCTTCGCATCATGTTGGCCAGGTCGGGGAAAGTACAGAGCACTAAGACTCTCGATCCCCCGACCGGCTTCTTGATAGCAGATCATCTTGATTGCAGAAAAAAGAAAAAAGAAAATAAAAAAGAAAATGGTCACAATAGGACCGCAGTTCCCTATAGGGAAGCCAGGTCAACTCCTTGCGAACTAGGCATTGAAACTGGAGAGCTCCTCTGGGAGGGGGGTTTTAATGTAGGAAAAGAGGACGGCCCCCAGGGGAGGGGCCAGCTGATTCTTTTCCCTGCCTAGTTAACTCCTGGTAGGACGAACATAAAACCCACAAAGTCATGAAGAGCTGCGTCTGTCAGTGAACGTAGGAGAAAATCGTGATTCTCATTTTAGGCAGAATTGTGCAGCTCTAATCAGCATACAAAAAAAAACAAAAAAACAAAAAAAAAAAACCAATATCTTGCTGACGCAGTTCAACACAACAATTAAAAAAGTTAAAATATATAAAATAAGAAAACAAATGATAAAATAAATAAAAGTAAACTATTCTTGGTCACATATTTCATCAGCAATAATAGTTAAATTAAACGGAGCAAGGAGAGTGACGCTGGTATGCAAATACCAACCTGCTGTAAGTACCTGCACTTCCAGGAGGACCCGGGCTGTCTGCTGCAGTCAGCTTTGTTATTATGTTCTGGAGACAGGTCTGCAGTCTTCCATGGAAGTAATGCAGACCCCTGCAAAGCTTCCCTGTAACGTGCCTGTATCAGCGAACTCTGCGTCACTGATTTAGGCCTTGTAGCAATTCATTAGGAAACATGGGACATCAAAGTGTTGTGGAGGCATAAAGCCATTAATGTCAATGATATCATTAGTCTCCACTGGTATGCATATCTGTCCTGCTCACAGAATGGCAGAGGTAACCGTGTATGGGTGAGTGATTCACTAATTATTCGTCTTCCTGTTAGTTCCCATTGATTGTATTCTGACGCTATAGTCAAGGTGAAAAAGCAGAATGAACAGAGCTGCATTCATTCCCAGCCAGAGCTCTGTTCCAGAGAACTTGCAGGTGCATTGTTACAGCATCCAACACTACAGACCATCCAAGCTCAAGGACATTGCCAACAAAGTAACTGACAGGGAGACCGTGCAGAGGGAAAGAAACCAACAACACCATTTCATCTGAGCAAATAACCATCCAGGTACTAAAACGTCACTTTTGGTAAGACGTTTATGCTAGGGCTGCAACTAGCGATTATTTTCATAATCGATTAGTTGTAAGGTTATTATCCGATTAAACGACCAATAACCTTACAAAAAATGTGGTGTATAATTTAGTGAATATTTAAAGTTTAAAAAAAAGGCAATTTATTCTTAAATATCTCTATGCAGTGGTAAATATAAAATAACCAACTATATGTTTAGGGAGCAAAATCTCTAATCCACTCTGAGTCTAACAGACAGAAGCATATATAATAATAAATACACCCAGAAGTAGGATATATGGCCATTTTAACTAGGTGTCAAGACATGAAGCTATATGAAGGGTGGAAGGGAGATAGAAATCTTTTATATTAAAGTAGTGCTTTTTTTTTTCATGGATATGATCATTTTAAATATAATGCACAATGCTGGTAAAAGTTTACTTTAAATGTAAATGTTGCCTTCTATTACCTCCAGTCTATCAGCCTCCACCTTCTCTCCTTCTCTGGGTTCAGATGCTGGTCTTCCTGCACACAGTCTTTAAAGTAACGTTTTTTTAAATAACACATATGTTATACTTACCTGCTCTGTGTAATGGTTTTGCACAGAGCAGCCCTGATACTCCTGTTCTGGGGTCCCCCATCAACGCTTTTGGCTCCTCCTGCCTTCAGAGTGCCCCAATATCAAGCTGCATATGTAAACATCCCTTGTGATAGTAATATATGGTGACAGGTAATCTTTACGGAGGGATGGGGGGTTGAAAAGACCCCCCATCCCTCCTTTGCACTTCACATTATTCAGATCGCCAAAAACTGTGATTCTGAATACTGTCTTTTTTTAAAACCGGCGCCGTTAGCCGCTGAGTAAAACGGAAGTGACGTTATGAGGTCGCTTTCCGGAATTTGCCAAAGGAGACCCAATCGGAGCAGATTCCGGCTTCCTTCAGGTCTCCTCTGAGCCAGCGGACGCGTCGGATCGTAGCTCCGGTCTCCCGGTGGGACGGGAGGCCGGAGAAGAGCGGCGGAAGGGATGTCCCCTCCCGCCCCCGGGGATAAAGAACGAGCGGCTCCCAAGCCGAATCGGCTATTATCCCCGGATAGCCGACCGTCCGCTCTAAAAGACGGTACCGGGATATAGCCTGCAGCTGCAGGCTATATCCCGATACCATCCACTCAAAGTAGACGCCACCGATTTACGGCACTGGGGTGAAGTGGATAAAGTGACTATAAAATTCTCCTGCAGAAATACAGAAACCAAAATCAAAAAGTATGGGACTCCCTATAGTCCAAAATATATTATGGTGCACAGTGTAGAATCAAATCAAATTGAAGAGGATCCTGTCAGTTCATAGGGGTCTGTTACAGATTTAATCCCATAGATTTAAGGTGGCAACTCACCAGATGGTCAGGCTGTCTCAGCTAAGAGTACAGCAAAAAAAAAACGCCTTAGATGTCAAACGTGGCTCTGGACCAATGGATCCAAAAAAGCAATGAAACAATAGTGCAGTATGCCAAAATATCACATGTAGAAAAGCACAAGGAGCCTCCACCGTGTAGGACAGAGAATAACACCACTAGTGAGTAGCTTTATCCATCACCGCATGTGCCAAACACTCACCAGAAGCTCTGACATAATGCGCGTCAGACGACCCTATAGGACAGATCTCCCTCTAAACATGGACTCCCCATATAGGTAAATGTGAATGAGCTCCATGGGCAGAGTGCTCATCACCACGTCATCGCCACAACCCCATAAATAAAAAATAGGGCCATATAGCGTAACACGGTTTTAATGTATAATAAAAACAATAATGTGGACAGAGGCTAAAACAGCATATGCAACATGAAAAAACATAAAACAAGTCCACTGATCAGGTGGATATAGTACTTGGAAACATACTCTGAAGCATTTCAAGCATAACACCCGTTCTCAAAGGGTTCTTTCAAGAAGATCAAGAAGATCTTTGCCTTCCCCTAGTCGAAGCACCTCCCCCATAGTGAGTAAGTACAAGCTAGGCACACAGTTAACACTTTGCTTGCCCCTCCTCCCAGCCAGTGTCATTAGTACAGTGCATATTTTTTAGCACTGATCACTCTATTAGTGTCACTGGTCCCCAAAAAAAATGTCAGTTAGGTGTCCGATTAGTCCACCGCAATCTCGCAGTTCCGCTATAATTCGCTGATCGCCGCCATTACTACTAAAAATAAATAAAATAAATAAATAAAAATATCCCATAGTTTGTAGACACTAACTTTTGCGCAAACCAATCAATATACGCTTATTGGGATTTTAGGTTTTTAGCAGAAATATGTAAAAGAATACAAATTCGCCTAAATTGATGAAGAAATTTGATTTTTTTTTATTGGATATGTTTTATAGCAGAAAGTAAAAAAAAAAAAAAATAGTTTTTTCAAAATGGTTGGATATTTTTTTGTTTATAGCGCAAAAAATAAAAACTGCAAAGGGGATCAAATACCACTAATAGAAAGCTCTATTTGTGGGGAAAAAAAGGACATAAATTTTATTTGAGCAGTGTCGCACGATTGAATAATTGTCAGTTAAATCGACGCAGTGTCATATCGCAAAAAATGGCCTGGTCATGAAGGGGGGGGGTAAAACCTTCCAGAGCTCAAGTGGTTAATTAGGACTACGGACGTCGCTCCAACTTCAGAAAAGGTTCCTGTACTACTTTAAGGCGACTTTTATTCTCTTCTATTCTATACTTCTATCAAAGTAGTACTCAAGACGCCAGGAAGTCGCACTGCAAGTCAGGTTGTGGCAGCGTGAACCTAGCCTAACTGAAGCCAAACTTCAGCTCACACTTTATAAGCAGTTAGAGTAAACAGTTGCTTTCTCTTGGGATAAAGGTTTTACATGAATAAATAAAAAGCTGATTATTTTAAATCAGCCCTGCCAGTGTTAATCACCAGATGAAAATAGAAGAAAGCCTAAAAAAAGGAAACTAATCCACCCATCACATCTAAGAATTGCTTTTGGATTTAATACTGCTTGAAGTAGATGCCACTACTACAGTGATCTCCATTTCCTTCTGGGCCTTGTGTGAAGCCATCGTCCCAAATTCATTCTAAATGCAGATGGTAAGCCACTCAGCACAGGCACCAAAGAATGCATCGCATTTTCTGAATGAATACAAAGCATTCTCTGACTGGATGAAATGGAATGCATGGCGTCACCACATCACCTCATCCAATCAGAGAACTTTTGGCATTTATTCAGAAAAGGCTAGGCATTCTCTGAATGGTGCTGCTGCTGAGCGACCGACCTCCTGCGTCCAGAATGCTGCAGTGCAGCCGCTCAGTGCAAGACCTGGAAGCCGATTGGCGCTGGATGCAGACACTGGTGAAAACCAGGAGGAATCAATAGATCTATGGCCAGCAGGGTAGATAAAAATCAATGATTTAATCATTTAGTTTACTCAGCATAAAATGGAGCTTAGTTCTGCAATATTTACATTTTTGGTAAACTCATTCAAGGAATCCAAGCTCTACAAGCTGAGATAACACGCATGGCATTGATGCATTCACACAATTTCACAGTAACCATAAGATAAAACAAAGCTCAGGAATATTCTTTTATCCCATCGTTTTGCAAATCTATGTACACTACAAACTGTATGATTGAATCGGTTCTGATATCGCCGTTTTACTAACCTGACAGCTTATTATTCTTAATAGGAAACCTTTATTTGCAAATATTAAAGATTCTAAGTACCAGCAAGAATAGCAATGAAGCCCCTGTCATTTCAGATCCATCATGGTAGCGCCTGTTAACGTTATCCACTCACCTGCTGCCGCCACGTCCCTCACCTTGTTGTCACTGCTGCATCACCAGCCGTCCCATTAAAGTGAATGGGACTGTCGGTGAGTCAACAGCGGGCCAGAGGAGGAGCTGCTGCGGGACAGATGACGGTTGCTCTTTAACCACTTCAGCCCCAGAAGGTTTTACCCCCTTCCTGACAAGAGCGCTTTTTGCGATTCGGCACTGCGTCGCTTTAACTGACAATTGAGCGGTTGTGCGACATTGTACCCAAACAAAAATTGGCGTCCTTTTTTCCCCACAAATAGAGCTTTCTTTTTGTGGTTTTTAATCACCTCTGCAGTTTTTATTTTTTTGCGCTATAATTTTGAAAAAAAAACATTTTTACTTTTTGCTATAATACATATCCAAAAAAATATATAAAAAAACTAAATTTATTCATCAGTTTAGGCCAAAATGTATTCTTCTACATATTTTTGGTAAATAAAATCGCAATATGCATTTATTGATTAGTTTGTGCAAAAATTATCGCGTCTACAAACTAAAAGAATTGATTTATGTCGTTTTTTTTTTTGTTTTTACCGGTAACGGCGCTGATCTGCGACATTGCAGCGGACAGAACGGACACTTTTGACACCATTGACACTGTATAAATGTCACTGGCAGGGAAGGGGTTAACACTGAGGGGTTAAATGTGTTCCCTTACTGTGTTCTAACTGTGTGGGGGGTTGGGCTGGCAGGGGCATGACAGATCTAGCTGATCCCGATGATAGGGATCAGTAGATCACTGTCATGCCGCCTGACAGAACGGGGGAACCGCCGTGTTTACATTGGCGGTTCCTCGTTCTTCCTCTGCAGTAGGCGTTCGGGGGTCACTGGCGGACACTGGCGGACATCGAGTCCGTCGGACCCGTGGCCACACTCACACAGCGTGTAGTGGGTACTAGAGCGCGCCAACAGTGGGGCGTTTATATAAACGGCGATTCGCGCTATGCTGCCACTCTGCAGCAGTAAATGTACACAAGCCGGTTGGCAAGCGGTTAAAAATTATAATTCAAAAATCGAGATGATTTAAATCAAGCCTTTTTACTAATGATTTACATCATGATTTAAATCAAATCCACCCTGATGGCCAGCCTTACAAGAAAGCTCAGATTCGCATGCCTTTACTTCTTGATCTATTGATGGGTTCAATGTGCAGTTTTCACTGAACTGGCATATATAATATTTTTTATTTAATTTTTTTATTAATTGCACACATTGATTTGTTCAGCTTTACCTCAACTAAGAACAATTACCAGTTTTCAAACGTCTCAGTTTGCTCATTGCACGACTTTCCATGTTTCCTGAGTTTAACTATCAGTCGTAGATTGTTATGTATGATAAAATAAAATAACTTTCAAGTAAGAAGCCATGGAGAGCTGTAACATTTGTCAGTCAACGGGTATTCTTTCCAAGTTCTCAGGAACCAAATTCTCTTTAGAGAATAACATTCTTTACATCAATGCAAACATGCTTGTCATGTAAAACCCTTTACCCTGCAGGGAGTGGCAAAAGAAAAACACTTAGCAGAAAGTGCAAACCAGTATGTATCAACTACTGCACTGTGCCCAGGGTGGATTTGGTTTAAATCACTAGTAAAAAGACTTGATGTAAATCATAATCTTTAAAGAGCAACTGTCATCTGTCCAGCAGCGGCTCCTCCTCTGACCCGCTGTTGACTCACGGACAGTCCTATTCACTTTAATGGGACGGCTTGTGATGTGGCAGTGACTCAACAAGGTGAGGGACGTGGCAGCAGCAGGTGGTTGGATGCCCGCTAACAACCGCTGCCATGATGGATCTGAAATGACAGGTGCTCTTTAAATGTAAGGACTCTTGCTGGTAGTTAGAAGCTTTAAAATTTGCAAACAAAATTAAGATTTCCTATTTAGAATAATAAGCTGTCAGGTTAGGAAAATAGCAATATCAGAACCCATTCAATCATACAGTTTGTAGTGCACATAGATTTGCAAAACAATGGGATAAAGGAATATCCCTGAACTTTGTTTTATCTCATGATTACTGTGAAATTATGTGAATGCATCAATGCAGTGCAGGTTTTCTCAGCTTGCAAGCTTGGATTCATTGAATGAGTTTAAAAAAAATGTAAATATTGCAGAATATACAGCCTCATGCTACATAACTAAGCTCCATTTCATGCTGAATAAACACAATTATTAATGTATCTTGAATAGAAAACTATCTTTAGAGAGATATTTACTTCAAAAGCATTTTATTAAAATAAATAAAAATTGATTTAAATAAAAAAAAATCGGATTTAATAAAAAAAAAAAAAAAAACAGATTATCCACCCTGGTTTTGATATCTCTGTTTTACTAACCTGACAGCTTATTGTTCTAAATAGGAAACCTTCATTTTGTTTGCAAATATCAACAATTCTAACTACCAGCAAGAATGAGTCCTTACATTTAGGCCTCATACACATGGACGTTTTTTACAGCCGTGTTTTTGAGCGTTTTTTTCAGCTCTCCGTGTTATTCAATGGCCCCATACAAACGCAGACATTTTTGAGCTGTAGATGGCGTTGGCGTTCTTAAGCTGTAAATCAAACGCAGGACCCGCGCGTTCCGAGGCTGTAGTCGGCAAAATGCTCACTAACCGCATTAACGCCGTAGCGGCGTTAACCGGCGTTTTTAGAGCCGGCGTTTTCAGGTTAAAAAAAATTAAGCAGAGAACTGTTTTTTTTTTTTTTTTTAAACAAAACGCCTATTGACGCCGACGCTGACTAACGTGCATTAACGCTGATGTTAAACGCCAATGAAATCGCGTTTTTGCCGCCGATTTTTGCCTGACGTTGATCCCGACGTTTTGCTATTACGCCCGTGTGTATGAGGCCTTAAAGAGCACCTGTCATTTTAGACCCATCATGGCAGTGCCTGTTAGCGGGCATCCACTCACCTGCTGCCGCCACGTCCCTCACCTTGTTGTGTCACTGCCGCATCACCAGCTGTCCCATTAAGTGAATGGGACGGTCGGTGAGTCAACAGCGGGGCAGAGGAGGAGCCACTGCAGGACAGAGATGACTTGTTGCGCTTTAAAAATTATGACTTAAATCAGGTTGATTTAAATCAAGCCTTTTTACTAGTGATTTAAATCATGATTTAAATCAAATCCATCTTGATCAGAACCGATTCAATCATACAGTTTGTAGTGTACATAGATTTGCAAAACAATAAGATAAAGGAATATTCCTGAACTTTGTTTTAACTCATGGTTACTGTGAAATTCTGTGAATGCATCAGTGCAGTGCATGTTATCTCAGCTTGCAGAACTTGGATTCATTGAATGAGTTTACCATAAATGTAAATATTGCAGAATATACAGCCTCATGCTATATAACTAAGCTCCATTTCATGCTGAATACAACTATTAATGTATCTTAAATAGAAAATGATCTTTAGATAGATTTTTACTCCAAAAGCATTTTATTAAAATAAATTTGATAACAAAATAAAAAAAAATAAAAAATAAAAAATTGGATTTAAATTTTAAAAAATCAGATTTTTTTTTTTTAATTCATTTATTTTTATCCACCCTGGTTAGTGCCATATGGTCTTTGACAGAAATTCTGGCATGCACAAACAATAAGAACAAAAAAAATGAAAAAATGTACACAAATTCTACAAGGCGTAAGACTGATCCTTCACAACCATCATTTGGCGATGTTTCATATATGAAAGTATCTAGTGGTATAATGTGGTGGGCCAGTATAGAGAAAACCAAAAAAAAAAAAGTCAGTGACAGCCACGGTCCAGTAGTTGGTCCAGGCATTGAATGGATCAGCTTCTTGGCTCTCTCTCCCTCGCAAGGCAGAGTGATAAACATTGTGACATCAGTACTTTCTGTGAGCCCCGATAGCTAGTCTGTTGTGTCTGGGGATGAGAATTCCTTAAAAACAACACTCTAAAACACCAGTTTTAAAAACAATGTTAGAACACATTTTAAAAACTTTTTGATGCCATGCTAATAATAGCAGCAAATTTACAAAAACGCATTATGCTTCCCTCTGGACATGTCAGGGTTGCAAGCTGAACACCATCACACTAGGCACAGCAAAGGTCAGTATGATCCTTTAAAGATGGCAAAGCACGGACAATTATTTTTGGAAGGTCTGACTCAGAGATCAGATAATTTACATAGCAGTAATATTCTCACATTCAGATGCAGATACAAAAATATTAAGTTATACTGATATATATTGTTATTTTATTTGCTTAAAACAGGGTTGTCAAACTCAATTTATTGTGGGCAGCATCAGCATTATGGTTGACCTCAAAGGGACAGTTGTATCTGTAAGACTATATACATTTATGCAGGGCTTTTTTTCCTCAGCTAATAGGTGCAGGAATCCAACCATGTCCCTACTTATTGGCATCAAATGGTGGGTGTGGCCAAATTGCACTTACAGTGGGAGGATCCTGCCAAAGGGGCAATAAATACCAGGAGTGATTTGTGTGCGCAGCGCTCAGGGACGGGCTGTGCGCAGCGCTCAGGGACGGGCTGTGCGCAGCGCTCAGGGACGGGCTGTGCGCAGCGCTCAGGGACGGGCTGTGCGCAGCGCTCAGGGACGGGCTGTGCGCAGAGCTCAGGGACGGGCTGTGCGCAGAGCTCAGGGACGGGCTGTGCGCAGAGCTCAGGGACGGGCTGTACAGAGTTCAGAGGTGAGCTACGTGCAGACTGCAGAGTTTAAGGTTGTGCTACGTACAGAGTGCAGGGTTCAGGGGTGTGCTACGTACAAAGTGCAGTGTTCAGAGGTGTGCTACGTACAAACTGCAGAGTTCAGGGAATGCGCTATGTACAGACTGCAGAGTTCAGGGGTGTGCTACGCACAGAGTGCAGGGTTCAGGGATGAGCTATGCACAGTGTGCAGGGTTCAGTTCTCTTTCACATGCTGTTCACATCTCACTTCCACCCCTCCCCCTGGGTGCAAGGGACACATGAAATGGCCTAAAGGGCTGGATTTGGTACCTATGTGGCTTAAATCAATCTTCATTTATTTTTTCCACATTCAATCTAATTTTACTGTAAAAAGATAAAAAGGGCAGAATGGAGAAATGAGAGATGAAGAATAGGCAAGAAAGAAAAATCCCAAGGGGGGCGCCCTCAGGCACAGAAGGGATCCATCCACCAATTGGACCAGAGGCTAGTCTTTTTTTTTTTTCTTTTTTTTTGATTAATTAACCTTTATATCTAACTGCATTCATAGGTTTTGATGATAACAATCTGAATGGCTGCTGCAACTAGAAACAGGCCGTGTTTCATATCATTTCATACATCACAATGCATTCAATGACTGTATACATTTCTATTTACTAGGATAAAATGGCTACAAATTAATAAGTAGTAGACACAGAATATTCAGCTTCTTATCTACATAAGGCCCCTTGCACACTTGTACAACCCAAATTTTACCGCAATTTTCTCCCGGATTAGGGATCAGTACGACTTTGGTCCGACTTTGTTGCAACTTTGGCTCAATGAAAACATATTACAAAGTCGTACAGAAGTATTACAAAAAAATTGCATCTACATTATTCAGGTGCGATTTGCATGAGACTTTGAGGGTTTAACATTGAAGTCTATGGACCTCAAGTTGCATCAAAGTTGTACCAAAGTAATGCAAAGACTACTATGAAGTCAGCATGACTTGAAAGTCATACAGATATGAACGGTACTCATTGAAAATAATGGTGAACGACTTGTCATTCGACTTTACAGTCCCAAATCGCAGGACAACTCGCATAAGTGTGAAAGGGGTCCAACCTGACTTCCGAATGACACACGTTGAAGCACGGCATGCAATGCAGAAATCAGTAATGAGAAGGACCATGTAAAAAACAATACAGCACAACTGTTATACAGGCAATGTACCAAACAAAGGCTCTTTATTAGCGCTATTACTGAATGCCTTTCTGCTTTGTAAAAGAATGAAAAATACACTTGGACTGGTGCTATTAGGACACGTCTAGTTCTTCTGTTAAGTAGTTAACTCCATTTGCATCCATCTGATGAAAGAATGTATGCAAATCCCTAACAAAAAGGGGATGCTCCAAAGCGATCAAAGCAAAATCTTCCCTTTGGTCCCCCTTGTGATAAACACAATATTAGCATTTAATGCCAATCAGATCTGAATTTCCATCTTTAAAGCCAGGAGACAAGATTTGATAATGTATAACTGGTAGTTAATCAATTCAATAGCTCCTATGAGCAGGCTGGGCCTCACTTCAAGGGAACCTGTCACCATGTAAAATGTGAGAAGTCTGCTGCACTCACAATCAGGGGCCGCTTACTATTTCTGCGGTAGGGAAACAAAACTGTTCAGCTTCACCCTGGTGATGCCATTGCTTTAAAAGTAACATGCCGCCAAGATATTCGAGAATGGCTGCTTCTATCTGACATTTATCATTTATATATTTGGATTAATAACCAAAAAAAATAAAAAATCAGTTGGTACCCTTCAGAGTCAGGGGGGTGAGGGGGTGTTTACTGTCCAAGAAAATTTGGAGCCTGGCTCTAATTTGCAGAAAAGGGACTGTTCTGGCAAAGCCTTAAAAACAACTTATCATATTATTAATGTTTTATTCAGAGCTGAACTCCAAGCAGACATAAATACACAAATGAATGCAGCTCTGTACTCATTAATACATCATTAAATGTAAGCACTGTGTGTATCAGAATTTGACTTGGCATCAGTCTATTGTAATAAATGAAGAGCTGAAATCGGAGAGAGTGAAGCAGCTCAAATAGCTCATCAGATGTGTTGCTATGCAATGAGCATTCTGGTAGGAGGAGAGAGCATAGTGATCAAGGGACGGGCTCACCAGTCCCCTGCTTCTCGTTTCACTGTCCAGTCACAGGGTAAAGGTGAAGAGACCTGTAAGTGAAAATGAAACTGTAGCAAAGTTCGGGTCTCTTCCCCTGCCAGAAAGAACTATGCTGTGGGGCAGAGCTTTTTAAATCTCAGGATCGGATGGACAGAAATACAAATTCTTTGGCAGGTAATTTAGTTTTTATATGTGCATTATATATATGCGTGTTTAGGAGTTTGCCTTGAGTTCAGCTTTAAAGGGGTTGTAAAGGCAGAAGTTTTTTTATGTTAAGGAATTCTATGCAGTAAGTTAAAAAGCCTTCTGTGTGCAGCAACCCCCCCTCATACTTACCTGAGGTCCCCCTCCGTCCAGCGATGTCCACGAGTGTCTCAGCCGTCCAAGTTTCTCCTTCCTGATTGGCTGAGACACAGCAGGGGCGCCATTGGCTCCTGCTGCTGCCAAAGTCAGCTAGCCAATCAGGGGAGATAGGGGCGGGGTCAGGTCGGTGCTCTGTGTCTGAATGGACACAGGGAGCTGTGACTCAGCTCGAGTGCCACCATAGCAAGCTACTTGCTGTGGGGGCACTGAACAGGAGGTAGGAGCCAGGATCACAGAAGAGGGACCTGAGAAGAGGGGGATCTGGGCTGCTCTGTGCAATTCCACTGCAACAGAGCAGGTAAGTATAACATGTTTGTTATTTTTATAGGGAAAAAAAACGAGACTTTACAATCATTTTAATGTGAGTAGAGCTATGTTTAGATTGTCCTAAGCGCCATGTCACACTAGTGACATGTAGTAGCTACAGAATTGCTGTCATTAGCGATTGTGTTGTTAAGGCAAACATTGCAGTTATTGACTTTTTACAGCCAGCCAGAGAACCTTCAGCTTCACTACCTACCCATGTTATCCAGTGTGGCTGTTGGGGTTCATGGCACACCAACAATCTATAGCTGCCTACACAAGCACTGTGCTCATCTACAGCAATAACTCAGTGGTCAGGTATATATAACCTGCCATAGAAAATAAGCAGAAACATCTGTATCTGCCACAAATCTCTGCTGCAAACTTGCTATTGTTACCAGGTCAGCAACACACATATTAACGTGCCTTATATGTAAAGAAAGCCCATTCATTTTAAATGACCCCCCGCAAAGCCACCTAATTTGGCAAAACACATACCTGACCCTTTTCCCGAGAACATAATGTTCTGGTGCAGAGTTGCTGCATGATATAGCGTTGGAGCATTTCTAGAGCTTTGGGGTGACATGGAAGATGAATGGCACCCAGGTGCACCAACGCATATAATGTGCAACACAGCCTTAAAGTGATATTAAACCTTTGTGTTTTTTTTGTTTTTTTGTTTGTATTTAAATAAAAAACATGCACAGAGGAGCCCCTATACTCCTCTTCTAGGGTCCCCCACCAGCACTCCTGGCTCCTCCTTTTTGGTGAGTGCCCCCCATAGAAAGTTGCTTTCTGTGGAAGCACTCGGACGGGCTTGCTGATGAATCTCCTTGTCTGTGTCTATTGACACAGTGATGCCAGCACCCCAGCCGATTTTCCAATCGGCTCTCAGGTGCAGCCACTGCCACTTGTGGTAAGGGTTCTGGACTGCGCATGCATGCTGCGCTAAGTGGCCTGGCAGCGAAGGAAGGGGACCGAACTTCTGAGGGACCTTGGCGCAGCCAGATCTCCCAGAAGTGGGGACGAGTACCGGTCAAAACCAGGTACCTACCCCCCCCCCCCCCCAAAAAGTGCCGCACGGGGGGGGGGGGCTGGGGGAGTTAACAAACAAGCAGAGCTTACCCTTTTGGGTGGAGCTGTGCTTTAAGTTTAAATCGTGAAAAAATTTCAAATAGCGTGGACATGTACAAATTTACATAATCGTTAAAGTGGTTGTTATGCCACTTGTATAAAATGCTCCCATTCCCTCTGTATTAGCACAATAAGTTCGCCTGTGTTATAACACAATATATATATATATATATATATATATATATATATATATATATATATACACACACACACACACACACAGTGGGTATGGAAAGTATTCAGACCCCCTTAAATTTTTCACTCTGTTATATTGCAGCCATTTGCTAAAATCATTTAAGTTCATTTTCCCCCCTCATTAATGTACACAGAGCACCCCATATTGACAGAAAAACACGGAATTGTTGACATTTTTGCAGATTTATTAAAAAAGAAAAACTGAAATATCACATGGTCCTAAGCATTTAGACCCTTTGCTCAGTATTTAGTAGAAGCACCCTTTTGATCTAATACAGCCATGAGTCTTTTTGGGAAAGATGCAACAAGTTTTTCACACCTGGATTTGGGGATTCTCTGCCATTCCCCCTTGCAGATCCTCTCCAGTCCTGTCAGGTTGGATGGTGAACGTTGGTGGACAGCCATTTTTAGGTCTCTCCAGAGATGCTCAATTGGGTTTAAGTCAGGGCTCTGGCTGAGCCATTCAAAAACAATCACAGAGTTGTTGTGAAGCCACTCCTTCGTTATTTTAGCTGTGTGCTTAAGGTCATTGTCTTGTTGGAAGGTAAACCTTCGGCCCAGTCTGAGGTCCTGATCTGTCCCTTGATTGCAACCAGTCGTCCTGTCCCTGCAGGTGGAAAAACACCCCCACAGCATGATGCTGCCACCACCATGCTTCACTGTTGGGACTGTATTGGACAGGTGATGAGCAGTGCCTGGTTTTCTCCACACATACCGCTTAGAATTAAGGCCAAAAAGTTCTATCTTGGTCTCATCAGACCAGAGAATCTTATTTCTCACCATCTTGGAGTCCTTCAGGTGTTTTTTTTAGCAAACTCCATGCGGGCTTTCATGTGTCTTGCACTGAGGAGAGGCTTCCGTCGGGCCACTCTGCCATAAAGCCCCAACTGGTGGAGGGCTGCAGTGATGGTTGACTGTCTACAACTTTCTCCCATCTCCCAACTGCATCTCTGGAGCTCAGCCACAGTGGTCTTTGGGTTCTTCTTTACCTCTCTCACCAAGGCTCTTCTCCCCCGATAGCTCAGTTTGGCCAGGCAGCCAGCTCTAGGAAGGGTTCTGGTTGTCCCAAACGTCTTCCATTTAAGGATTATGGAGGCCACTGTGCTCTTAGGAACCTTAAGTGCAGCAGAAATTTTTTTGTAACCTTGGCCAGATCTGTGCCTTGCCACAATTCTGTCACTGAGCTCTTCAGGCAGTTCCTTTGACCTCGTGATTCTCATTTGCTCTGACATGCACTGTGAGCTGTAAGGTCTTATATAGACAGGTGTGTGGCTTTCCTAATCAAGTCCAATCAGTATAATCAAACACAGCTGGACTCAAATGAAGGTGTAGAACCATCTCAAGGATGATCAGAAGAAATGCACAGCACCTGAGTTAAATATATGAGTATCACAGCAAAGGGTCTGAATACTTAGGACCATGTGATATTTCAGTTTTTCTTTTTTAATAAATCTGCAAAAATGTCAACAATTCTGTGTTTTTCTGTCAATATGGGGTGCTGTGTGTACATTAATGAGGGAAAAAAATGAACTTAAATGATTTTAGCAAATGGCTGCAATATAACAAAGGGTGAAAAATTGAAGGGGGTCTGAATACTTTCTGTACCCACTGTATACTTGTCTGTATAGATAACACACAGGCTTCCTAGGATCAGTTGTCGTTTTTCTCTCTCCTCTGCTCAGCAAAGATTTCCTGAGGGTGGGCCGAGCACTGCTGCTGACCTCAGCTGTAGAGGAGAGAGTGCCGTGTTGGTGTGTTATCTATACAGATAAGAATATTTATGATATATAACAGACACAGGCAAACTTCTTGTTCTAATATAGAGGGCATAGGGGCTTTAAAAGTTAATTATGAGAGCAGAGAAGAGACTCTACATACTGACAGGGAGAGGGAGGGGAGGAGGGGGGAGTTAAAGACAGGCAGAGGAGAATAAGAGAGCTGCAAGTAACACACAGACTGCACAGTTCACAGGGCTCTCAAGATCAGCTAATATCATAGGGAGTCAGCACTCAGGTGGGGAAGTCATGAGCTGGCATTATCAAACAGGTATTTTAGGGGATACAGAGGGATCATTTAAAAAGCAAATGCACCATGCTGATAATTGCACATTAAAGAGACAAGAGCAGCATTTTTTGGGGGGTTAAACGCTTAAAAAAAAAAAAAAAAATCATCCAATCGAAAGACAATTCTTATTTGTTACCATCAAGATCCTGAACTGAGCCACCCGTAATCTGAACTAACATCCTTCATGAAGAACCTTTCAGTAGGCTCTCATTTTATGGTGTTCACAGTATCTCCAGAGCACAAGCAAGCAGGAATCTGGAATAAGATTTGTTGCATGTTCTAACTATATGAAGCAGATGGAGAAAGAAGGCACAAACAAAGCAGGTGTTGCCCTTTAATTTGTAACTGAAGTAAACATTGAGTAGTAATTATGACCTCTATAAATCAAACATAGTAGCTTTTCAGAAGTAAAGATGTTTTGTGAAGCCAATCTGCTGGCGTTTATATTCCAATGCCGTTCTGTTAATACATAACTTTATTATACACATTGAAGGTTAAACAGTGTCATGAATGTGCTAAAAATGGAGATGCTGCTTGCAAGTGTTGAGAAGACGCCATGATTGATAAAACTATGTTGTCATAAACTTAAACAACATTGCAGTAGCTAGGCCTGCACTTATCCACATAAAGAAGCACGGCAATCTGCTTACGTGGTAGGAGCCGGGTCTAGGTGATGTGCTGGAGTTCAGTGCATCTATCTTAATATCTGGAAGCCTGAGCACATGTGCTGAGTAGGCCGTCAGGCGTGGAACCATCAGAACTCAGTGAGCTGCAGCAGCTAGAAGGAAAAGGAACACATACATCAATTAGTGAGGACATGTGCCGCATTCAAATCGCTGACACCAAGACCCAGCGTTTACATCACTGCGCAGCAATATATAGTCTGTAATATTAAACCCAAAATGAAAAAAAAAAAACGTATATTATAGCAGCTTAATATCCCTTAAAGCCAAAATCCAGGAAAACTTAGGCTAGATTCACAGTAGCCTGCACTGTGCATTCCAGTTGCGGGTATCGCATCGATTCTCACAACCACCCACAGCCGAATCGCACTGTTGTTGCGAGATGTGCGGGGCTGCCGTTCATTCTGATTGGCACCCCACGCATCTCAGCCCGCAGCATGATCGCGGGAACCGCAGTGAAACTGCATGAGCAAAATGACCATGCAGTTTCCCTGTGACCACTTTTTAAAAAAAGGTGCAAGCCCCTTTTTTGTGCGTTTCACGCAACAGAGCAGCCCATTCAAATGAATGGGTTTCCGTGCCTAACAAAACGCTGGGACGCACAGCCTGCACTAGTGTGAACCGAGCATAAATGGACCATCCTTGCAGTGGGGCTGTGCCATCATGGCAAGAGTTACCTGCTCATTTCTGCATTGGGGATAGGAAATGCACTTTTTTTTTAACCTGATCCTCTGCTGCCCCGGCAGACAGTGCTCCCCTACAGTCTGGCGATGGTTTGTCCCTCAGAGTTCTCATGCCCAATGCAGGGCTACGGGCTCTACATTGACCTCAATGACATCAGAGGACCTCAGCAGACTGCTGAAGCACAGAGAAGAGGCTACAGGAATCGGTGTGGTAGCACAGAGGAGCCTCTTGGGAGCAGAGTATCAGGTAAGTAAAACGGCTGTACCTGGCAGCTCCAGGCATAAACGGGCAATTAACTCTTGCAGTGCGGGTGCAGCACGCTGCAAGGGAGGAATTTTGTATTCCAGTAGTTTAGCTTTAAATGTAGTGGCTGCATTAGTTATATCCTTTCTTCCTTTATTTTTACCGGCAATATAAAAAATCAAATGTCTACAATAGACAAAGAGAAACCCCCTTTGGATTGATGCAAACACAACCACTTGTAGTATAAAATGTTTCAATAATTTTATTACAAAGTTAAAATTGTACATGAACATAAGACAGTAATCAAAACAATATAGTATGAAATGTCAACGCAGGGCCCGTAAGCCGTGATTATACAGAATACCAAACTGGCATGTAGTGGGATTCCGTGGCCGTCCGCAGCAAAAGGCAATGGGGACTGGTCATGGGATGTTTCCAACGTGCAGACCTGACATGTTTCAGACTGCTAATAGTCCTTCTTCAGAGGTATGAAAGTTTGGAAAAATAGTCTGAAACATGTCAGGTCTGCACGTTGGAAACATCCCATGACCAGTCCCCATAGCCTTTTGCTGCGGACGGCCACGGAATCCCACTACATGCCAGTTTGGTATTATGTATAATCACGGCTTACGGGCCCTGCATTGACATGTCATACTATTGTTTTGATTACCGTCTTATGTCCATGTACAATTAAAACTTTGTAATAAAATTATTGAAATTTTTTATACAAGTGGTTGTGTCCGCATCAATGCAAGGGGGGTTTCTCTTTGTCTATTGTAGACATTAGAGTTACTTTGTTCCTTTATCACTTTAACGGATTGGACAAACCCAGCCATACACTTACACATTCCTCCAACCCTTTTTTTCTTTTCTTCTTTATTTTTACCTGGTGACTTGGTCAGTAACACATGTCCTGTCTTTGATGCCCATCCAGTGGAGTAGAGACATCCTGAGACACCTTTAAGCAGCAGCATTGTCAGTATGGGTAGAGGGCAGTGAGATGTGTTAGCAGATTTAGATGGATTTGACTAACAAATTTAATCCTAAAGCCCCTTTCATACGTATGGACCGTTCAGGTCCGCCTGGCAGTTTTTCAGGCGGACCTGAATGGACGCTCCATTAACCTCTATGGGGTGACAAATATCAGCAGAGAGATGTCCACTGACATCCGATCCGCTAAATCCAGACGGATGAAAACCCTATTTTCCATCCATCTGGCGGATCGGATGAAAACAGACAGGTGGATCCATTTTCATCCGATCCCCCATACAGGAGAGCGGGGCTCTGACAGGTCCATCTCTGCACAGTGAGCAGAGTTGGACCTGTCATCCGCCGGCTCAGCGGGGATCAACGGATCAATCCCCGCTGACCAGCGGAGTCCGTAAAAACTGACCCGCCCGTGTGAAAGAGCCCCAACTCCGGCAAAAACTTTTTAGCAGTTTGAGCAACCATTTTATTTTTCCTTTTGGGATAAAGGTTTAACATAAATGAATAAAAGCTGACCATTGCAAGCACCCCTGTTGGTGGTAAACGGTGTGTCTCAACCCCCTAATTTCCTATTTTGATGGACAGCTTGGTCTGTCAAAGGAAGTTCAAAATTAACAGATTTACTGGCCAATATTTTAACAAATGGCAGAAGGCAGGGAGTCCTGTGAGCTTTGAAATGTGTTGTTGCCTTTTAATGCTTTAACAGGTATATGTACCACACTACATGTATCGTTTGGTAGGTAAATTGTTTTCTATATATGTTTCTCAGTTATGATTTCATGACCTACATTTTTCTTTAACGTACACAATACAAAAAAAATGAAAAGTCAGCAGCTACAAAATACTGTAGCTGCTGACTTTTAATATTTGGACACTTACCTGTCCATGGTTCCCGTGATGTTGGCACCCCAGTCGATTTTCGGATCGGCTCTTGGGTGCTGCCGCCATTCGTGGCAAGGGAAACTGGCAGTGAAGCCTTTCGGTGTTATAGCCGGTTCCCTACTTCGCATGCGCGAAGCGGGCTACGCTTTCTACGCGGTGGCGGAAGGATGAGGGGGCCGAACTTCAGAGGGACAACGCCACAGTGCAGTCTCCTGGAAGTGGGGAAGGCTACCTGTCAAAAGCAGATACCCGTTCCTCTCTCCCCCTGAAATGTCAAATGTGGCATGGGGGGGGGGGGGGGGGTTTGTGTCAG
>BLSH010513675.1:0-18895 GCA_018402905.1 Glandirana rugosa | reverse complement strand
TCCCTCGCCCATCCCGTCTGAGCTACAAGCGGCAAAGGGGCGCTAGTGGGAGGGTCTCACTGTACATACATTTGTGCCTAGAGGCAAGACTGTCTCGCCCTTCCCTACACTAGTGTCCGAGGGACACATACCCTCAGCGCTAGTGAGGGGATCGGGTCGGGGGTATGTCAATCTTGTGTGACTCCCTTGTGTCAATGGGGGGGGGGGGGTATTTTTTACTAGTAATGGCGGCGATCTGAGATTTTTATCAGCGCAGCGGACATGTCGGACCATTTTGACACTTTTTTGGGACAACTGGCATTTATACAGCGATCAATGCTATGAAAATGCATTGATTACTGTGTAGATGTCACCGGCAGTGAAGGGGTTAACCTGCAGGGGGCACTCTAAGGGGTTAACTGTGTTCCCTCAGTGTGTTCTAACTGTATGGGGGCTGGGCTAGGGGAGTGATCGCGACTCCCATACACAGGGAGCCTGTGATCACATCCCTTCCCGCTCTGTCAGAACGGAGATCCGTGTTTACATACATGTCACTCTGGGAGGGTGATCGCGGGGAAACGGCGAACATCGAGTCTGCCCTACCCGCTCCCTGGCCCCTCCGGAACGCAGTGAGCATGCGCGCGCTCACAGTGCGCGATCTCGCAGCCGGCGTCAGGTGACGGCGCTGTGCAATAACGCGCCAAGTTGCCGCCGTCAAGCCACGGCGGCCAGTCGGAAACTGGTTAAGGTGTGCATAATTATTAGGCAGCTTATTTTCTTCAGACAAAATGGGTCAAAAAAGAGATTTAACTGACTCTGAAAAGTCAAAAACTGTAAAAAGTCTTTCAGAAGGATGCAGCACTCTTAAAACTTCTAAAATATTGGGGTGCGATCACAGAACCATCAAATGTTTCATTGCAGATAGTCAGTGTTGCAAGAAACGCGTTGAAAAGAGGAAAAAAAAAAAAAAAATTAACTGCTAAAAATTTGAGAAAAATCAAACAAGAAACTACCAGAAACCCATTATACTCCAGTTCTGCCATATTCCAGAACAAGGTGTTCAGTGCTCAGAGACATGGCTAAGGTAAGGATGGCTGAAACCTGACCACCACTGAACAAGACACACAAGTTGAAACAATAAACTAAGTAGATAACGATATGACTGGGCCTAGAAATATCCAAAGACAGATTTTTTTTTAAAGGCTTTATAAACTGATGAGATGATAGGGACTCTTGACGGACCAGATGGATGGGCCTGTGGCTGGATCAGTAACGGGCACAAAGCTCCAATTCCACTCAGATGTCAACAAGGTGGAGGTGGGGTACTGGTATGAGCTGGTATTATAAAAGGTGACCTAGTTGGACCTTTTCGGGTTGAACATAGACTCAAAACCAACTCAATCAATCCCAAACCTACTGCCAGTTTTTAGAAGGCACTTTCTTCAAGCAGTGGTACAGGAAAAAGTCTACATCTTTCAAGAATACCATGATATTTATGCAAGACAATGCTCCATCACATGCATTGAAGTACTCCACTGCATGGCTAGCCAGTAAAAGACTTAAAGATGAAAGACTAATGACATGGTCCCCTTCCCCCACCTGATCTAAACCCTATTGAGAACCTGTGGGCCCTTATTGAATGGGAGATTTACAGTGAAGAAAAACAGTACACCTCTCTGAACGGTTTCTGGGAGGCTGTGGTTGCTGCTGCACAAAAAGTTGATCATCGACATATCAAGAAACGGACAGACTCCATGAATGGAAGGTTTATGACGGTTATTGAAAAGAAGGGGGGCTATGATTGATTGGTCACTGATTTTTTATTTATTTTTTTTTGAAATGTCAGAAATGTTTATTTGTAAATTTTGAGTTGTTTGTGTATTATTCTCACTTTAGCAGATGAAAAACAAGTGAGATGGGAAAATTTTCTTATTTCATTTAGTTGCATAATAATTCTGAACACTAAGGCCTCATAAACAGGGACGTTTTTTTGACGCCGGCGGTTTCTGGCATTTTTTGCAGCTCTCCATGATAGTCAATCGCTCCATAAAAACGTCAGCGTTTTTGAGCTGTAGATGGCGTCGGCGTTAGTGAGCTTAAAGTAGAACCCACGGCCAGCGTGTTCTGAGGCTGTAACGTTTTGCCATTTTTTGACGCTGGCGCCGCAAAACGCCAACAAACGCCAACTAATATTGTATCAGCATTTTCCGGCATTTTTTGACTCCGACGTTTTTAGGTTGAAAAATAGCAGAGGGATGATTTTTTTTTTTTAAACGCCTATTGACGCCGACGCTCACTAACGCCGATGCATAACACCGAAAAACGCAGATTTTTTTTTCCTTGACGTCGGGCCCGACGTTTTGTTTATTTTTAAAGATACGCCCGTGTGTATGAGGCCTAATAGTTGCCCAATAATTGTGCCCACCTAGATATTACCCTAAGAAAGCCAAAACCTCACTTTTACTTTCTTAAATATTCAGGTTTATTAAAATTTTGGATTGATCAAGAGCTCTGTAGTTGTAAAATAATGAAATGAATCCTCAAAAATACAACTTGCCTAATAATTGTGCACACAGTGTAAATGTAGGCAAGCTCCCACCACAGGGAACTGTAAAATTCACTCCAGGTTACAAAGGCTCAGGTCTTTTAAGATTAGGTAGAACTACAAATTAGTTATGATTAGTCTGGCATTAGAAAATGAAAACATACATAACTCTACTTGCTATAACATAGGATTTTTTCAGCATACTTACCTGTAAAATCCTTTTCTTTGAATACATCACAGGACACAGTTAGGCTATTATTTATTAATTACTGGGTTATACGCCATCTCTAGGTGAATGGACACTGGTAGACAAAGTCTTAGACAGGAAGTCTGCCCCTATATAACCCCTCCCATACAGGAAGTAATTCCGTTTTGTAGCAAGCACTGAATCTTCAAAATAGGGGAGGGACCTTTGTGTCCCGTGACGTATTCAAAGAAAAAGATTTTACAGGTAAGTATGATGAAAAAAATACTATTTTCTTTATCATACTTCACGGGACACAGAGTTAGGCTATTATTCATTACTTACTGGGATGTCCCAGAGCAATAGCCTTGAGGGGAGGGAGACACCCTGCCAAAAATCAAATCAAAATAGGCTTTATACATCACTATGGCCAAAAGCAGAATCCACGGCTGCTCTAACATCTACCAGATAAAATCTTGTGAACGTATGCACTGAAGACCAGGTAGTAGCCTTACAAATCTGAGCCACAGATACCCAATGGCGAAAAGCCCAGGAGGTTTACACCCCTGGTAGAATGAGCTCTAACCCTGAAGTGGGGAGCATTACGTTTCAAACCATAGGCCTGAATGACCAACTGGAAGACCCAATTGGCAATGGAAGCTTTGGAAGCTTCCTGCCCCTTCTTGGGTCCTTCTGGTAAAACAAAAAAGGAGTCTGATCCATCCTCGCATCTCCGCAGATCTAGACAAACTCTGACTACATCCAATGAATGCAGTCTTCTCTCTTCCACCGAACGAGGCTGAGAGAAAAAAGAAGGCAAAACAATGTCCTGATTCAAATGAAAGGCAGACACCGCCTTTGGCAAGAAGGATGGCATAGGACGCAATACCACCTTGTCGTGGTGAAGGATTAAGTATGTTACCATACATGAAAGGGCCGCCCTTCTAGCCAAAGTGATGGCCATTAGGAAGGCTAGCTTGGAATTTCTTTGATTGGCTCAAATGGTTGTTTCTGTAACACAGACAGCACAAAATTTAAGTCCCAAGGACATATAGATGACCTAATGGGGGGAAGCAAATGAGTTGGACCCTGCATAAAAGGTTCAGACTAGTGAATCGTAGGCTGAAGACCTTTGGAATAATACTGACCAGGCTGAAATCTGACCTCTGATTGTACTTAAAAGCCAATCTGATTTCCACAGCCGACTGTAGAAAAGAATTCTCCCAATCACGTATTTCCGGGGAGGCCATTTTTTGGCTTCACACCAAGCAATAAAAGTCTTCCAGACCTTATAATAGATCTTCCTAGTGACTGCTTTCCTGGCATTCACTAGGGTAGACACCACAGGGACCAAGATGCCATGATCCTTCAACACCCTGGCTTCAATAGCCATGTCGTCAAATTTAGAGACTGTAAATTGGGGTGGAATATGGGACCTTGAGACAGTAGACAGGGGCAGCGCGTGGAAGCCTCCATGGCCTGTCTATTGCCAACCTTACGATCTCCAAGAACCAGGACCTTCTGGGCCAGGCTGGTGCCACCAGGATGACTAGAATCCCCTCTCTCAGAATCCTGAGCAACAAACGTGAAAGGAGAGGGATGAGGGGATCATAAACCAGGGAGAATTGGTTCCATGGAACTACCAGAGCATCTGCACCAATTTGCCACGGGATTCCCTTGTTCGGGACACAAACTGATGTAGCTTGTTGTTGAACCTGAATGCCAATAGATCAGCATCTTGGCATCCCCAACGCTGGCAAATTTCCCAGAACACCCTTGGGTGTAGGGACCATTCCCCCTCCAGTTCTCTACCCCGGGGATATGGACTGCTGATCGAAACGGCACATGTCCCTCTGCCCAGGCTAGTATGTATGTGGTTTCCCTCCTCCAGAGCAGAACGACTCCTAGTACCGCCCTGGTGGTTGATATAAGCCACTGCCGTGGCATTGTCGGACTGAACCCCGATAGGGCAGTCTTGAAGCTCCTTCGTCCAGGACTGAAGGGGTCAGATATAAAGCCCCCATTTCCAGGATGTTGATGGGCAGGCTCTGCTCTTGACCATCTCCCCTGAGCTGTGAGCCCTTCTAGGGTCGCTCCCCAGCCTGAGACACTGGCGTCTGTGTTCAGCACTGTCCAAAAGGATTTTTCCCTTCGCAGGTTCGCAGGTTCTGAACCCGCAACCACCAGCTTAGGCTTAAGTGCCCAGGGAGATAAGGACATGGGGTAATCCAGGGTCTGCGTTCTCCTGCTCCAAGCCGACAAGATGTCTTGTTGCATAGGCCAGGATTGGAACTGGGCGTAGAGTACTGCATTGAAGGAGGAGGACACCATCCTTCCCAGAAGACTCATACAGAGCCGAATGTAGGTTTGTCTGGTGCCCCTTACCTGACACACCTGATCCTTCAGGGCACAGATCTTTACGGGTGGCAAAAATATCCTTGCCTGGACCATATCTAGGGCCAGACCTAAATACTTCAGACTCTGAGCTGGTGTTAAGGCTGACTTTTTGGCAATTATGACCAAGCCCAGGTTTCTTAAATACTGTACTGTGCAGGCTACGCTCTGTTCTAGGTGCAGTGAGTGATCTCTGAGCAGGAGGTCGTCCAAGTATCTGAGCACGAAGATCCCCTGGGCCCTTAAAAGACCCAGTACTGGTGCTAGGACCTTTGTAAACACCCAGGGTGCTGTGGCAAGACCGAAGGGTAATGCCACAAACTGGAAATGACGTCCCTCTACTGCAAATTGCAGGAACCTCTGATGAGGTTGAAAGATAGGTAACGTGTAAATAAGTGTCCTTGATATCGATGGAGGCTAGAAAGTCTCCCCTCTGGAGAGAGGCTACTACCGAGCAGACTAATTCCATCCAAAAGGACTGGATTAATAGATACTGGTTCAGGGATTGGAGATCCAAAATGGGCCATGTGTCCCCACTTGGTTTTTGAACCGTGAACAGGTTAGAATAAAACCCAGGGCCCCTTTCGGATAAACTCCCTGATGCACTAAATTATCTAGTGCCTGAAACAATAAGCCTTTTTGGAGGGTCCAAAGGAACGCTGGATCTTAAAAACCTCTGAGGAGGAACCCTCCTGTAATTCCAGTTTGTAACTGCGGGATACTGTCAAGGTGACCCACTCCTCCTGAACCACTGTTCTCCAAATGTCCGCAAAGTGCAACAGACTTCCCTACACCCAGTTGAGTGGGGGCATCCCCTCAAAAGGAGGGCATGGTGCCGGGTTTAAAAGAGTTTTGTACCCAGGGCTTCTTTTGGCCCTGGGGCTTGCCCCTGGCTCTAGCGCCCTGTTGGCGGCGGAACTGCCTTGGCTCTGAGACATCTGAGGAAGCAGTCCCTGAGGTTTTAAGCGAGGGATGCCTGGTCCTTCTTTTCACAGGAAGTAGAAAACTCTTCCCTCCGGAAATCTTTTGGATATATTTGTCCAAGTCATCCCCAAACAAACGTTCCCCATGGAAGGGGAACCCTGTCAACAGCTTCTTACAAGGAAGCTTGGCTCATCAGTTCTTAAGCCACAGAAGTCTGCCCATGTGTACAGACAGGAGAGCCATACAAGAGACTTGCTGTATCGGGTCCTTCAAGGCATCTACAGCAAAAAGACAGTGCTTGAGGTATATCTGCCCTACTTTCAACAGGATCCTCCTCCTAGTTAGGCCTGTCAGGCCATCTGACCTGATCCTTTAACCACTTCAGCCCTGGAAGGATTTCCCACTGTAGGACCAGAGCACTTTTTGCGATTCGGCACTGTCGCTTTAACTGACCATTGCGCGGTCATGCCACGTTGTTTTTTTTTTCATACAAATAGAGCTTTCGTTTGGTGGTATTTGATCACCTCTGCGTCACTTCTGATCACCGCTATAAACAAAAACAGATTTTTTACTTTTTGCTAAAATACATATTCGAAAAAAATATAAAAAAACAAAACGTATTCATCAGTTTTGGCCGATATACATTCTTCCTCATATTTGTGGTAAAAAAAAAAAAAAAATGTGATCAGCGTTTATTGATTGGTTTGCGAAAAAGTTGCCGCATTTACAAAACAATGAGAATTTGTTTATGGCGTTTTTACTATTTTTTTTTTTTTTTTACTGGTAATGGCGACGAGCTGCGATTTTTATCGGGACTGTGATATTGCAGCAGACATGTCGCATATTTTTGACACTTTTTGGGACCGATGACATTTATACAGCGATCAGAAATTTAAATTGCCACTGATTACTGTATAAATGTCACTGGCAGTTAAGGGGTTAACCTGCAGGAGGCGATCTAGGAGTTAACGGTGTTCCCTAGCCGTGTTCTAACTGTGTGGGGGCCGGGCTGCCGGGGTCATAAGAGATCTAACTTATCCCAGTGACAGGGATCAGTAGATCTCTTAGATGCCGCCCGACACAGCGGGGAATCGCTGTGTTTACATTGGCGGTTCCCCGTTTTTCATCTGTGCCAGGCGAACGCGGGTCGCCGGAGGTCATATAGCCCGCCTGACTCGCGGCCAAACTGCTGGAGAGTGCGGCAGGCATGAGAGCGCGCTACCGGCTGTTTATAGATGGCGATTCACACGATCCAGCCACTCTGCAGCAGTAAATGTACGCGAGCTGTCCCGGAACCGGTTAGGGACTGGCAGACTCAAATTGCTGTGACAGCTGGCTGAATAGCTAAACTGGCCAAAGAAAAGAAAGCCCTTAATAGTGACTCCAGTTTCTTGTCAACAGGGTCTTTCAAGCCCTGTGTGTTATCCACCGGACAAGTTCTTGTTTAAGGAAGAAACTGCTGCATCTACGGCTTGCATGCTTCACTTCTTAAAGAACTTTTCCTCCATGGGATATAAAAGGGAAAACCTCCTGTCAGGATGTTCCCAATCAGCGTACACTGCCTGTTCCACCTTTGGATGCAAAAGGAAAGCTTGTTCAGCCTGAGGAGGCTTCAGGGACACCAAAGAGGAACAGGGAGCCTCAAAAACCTCAACGTAAAGGCAGAACTAACCATCTCGGTAAGAGTCTGGATCAAAAGCCTCTGCAACTGAGAGGCGGATACCAACTGGACTCTTCTGGCCCAGATTCCTCAGAAGCTCTTCCTTCATCAACCAATCGCCTGTCCTCTAACCCGGCTAGAGCTGAAGACAGATCATCCCTGGTGATAAAGGCTGAAGCCACAGCGTTGGCAGTAGGCACAACACCAGACAGGCGCAGCAGCTCAGATTGCCCAAAAGCCTCTGGTCTGTCAGGGGATACAACACTAAAGTTTCGACTAGGCTCCTCAGGAGCTACAGACAACAGAGGTGTGCCCTTCCCTGTAGTGTTAGCCCTGTTCCTCTTTTTTGAAGACCCTGCAAGCCACAAAAAGGAGTACCTGGGTTTAGTATTTACACCACCCCAGAAGGGAGACATTTAATAGGGCTCTCCAACCCCCCATGCAACCCTGCCAACCAACACCTGGAGACTAACGTGACCTGGTTAAGGAGGAATGCACTGCTGAAAATGTATGGTTCAGAGCCTGCTCTGTGTCCGACAGCTGTCCCCTGGAAGCACCGTATGACAGCCACTCTTAGCTTAAATAAGCTGGTTGTGCGCCGGGGATGCTCTGCACATGCGGCAGTATATGCGAATGGCACAAATCGTCGCGCGCCACCCCAGAGCTATGGAGCATGCGCGGCTCTCCATGCGCACAACATTCAGTGTGGCGAAGCTATGTGCGCAATGGCCGCCATCACAGCTGCAAACACTCGTGCACTATGGCGAACGCATGTGCGCCATGGCGAACCAAGGGCATAAAGCAGAATTTTCCTTTAGTCATGTTCAACCCCTTCCCCAGACCGTACACATATATGCGGCCTCGCAGAAGTGCGTCTTTTCCATGGGGCTGCATATATGTGCATCTCTCTTTGTGCTGGTAGTGCACCACACAGCGCGCTCCCAGCACAGAGACCAGGCTTTCGTATTATTGATTGGGACCCTGGGCTCCCGGTTCTAGGTCACTGGATCATTGTGATAGCTTCTGATTGGCTATCACAGTGATCAGTAATTTGAGCCAGCTCCTGTGTTTACTTACTCTTCTGAATGGAGAGAAAGATATGTTGTATCCCACCCCCCTTCTTGCAGATGAAGCTGTAAATTTAAAAAAATTAAAAATTATTTAAAAAGAAAAAAAGAAAAAAAATAAGAAGATCAAGGTGTGCTAGGGTCAAGGTCAAAAGGTCACGATCAGCATATTTTGGTTAGAATTAAAAAACAAAAAATATTTTTAAATTAGTATCAGTGTCAATGTGTTTTAAGCACGATAAAAAAATGCAAAATAGGCACTATTGTTTTAGTGCCCTACTACAGGTACAAGCAACATACACATGTGCCATCGCTGCGATCATCAGAAGCAGAATTTATTTTGGGTTGTTCTTTGGTGGTAATTTATGGTAATAGCAACACATTATGTAGCTAAATTTCATTTTTTTTTTCCCATTTTGGGCCAGTTTTCCTTTGATAATGAAAAAAAAAAAAATTAGTTCCGTTACCATTTACCACCAAAAGAAAGCCCAATTTGTCCTGAAAAAAAAAACAAGGTATAATTCACCTGGATACACAAATAAGTTGTGATGATATGTACAGTTTTATTAACACATGTCAAAGCTGCAAAATTGTGCTTAAGCACTAACATTTTACCCTAGTGGGAAGGGGATAAAACGTGATTGGTAAGCAGTTTACCAAAGCTGGTAGAGCTGGTAGAGGTTACCAAGGTCACATTAGCACATGAGCAATTTGAAGCGTGAATTAAAGCTTCACCAGAAGCGCTTCAATTCTCAACAGGATCGCCATTAGATTCAATGGTACCCATCACACCTGAGCAGAGTGTTGCTTTAAAAAAGTACACAAGCTTTTCTGGGGCAGAACTGTGCTTTTTGGTCCTAACAGACTTCAATGGGAGACCCTGAAAAACGTGCAAAAAATGTGCATAACAGGCGATCAGTAATCCCAGCATACAGGCGTTGTGCTGGAATGTAAACTGAGCTATTTTAACAAAGACAGCAAGTAGGCAGGTAGGTTTTTTTTTCTATATTGCAGAACAGACACTACAAGTCTCTTCTGCAAAAAAAAAACCTGTCTGGTCGAATTTTTTTAATTTTACACATTAATTCCATTTTAGGCTTTGAACGTGAAAGCTATTAGCTGACTGGTTGCCATGTACAGCTATTCAAGAATCTGGCTGCTCCGGTCTTTTTAGAATTCCCCTAACAATAGTTGAAAGTTTTGCAAACTTTACCCACTGACCATCCTCCAGAAGCCAGATCAGAATGGCTCAATATACAGAAGCCCTTGTCAAAATGTTAATGTTATCTTCATTCGGCAACTACTGCCGGGCCTTGTTTTATTATCACTTTAGAAACCAAAGATGTTAAGTGGTAAAGGATGCCAGTAGATAGAGGGATACAGCAGGACTGCATGCAGATTCCAGGGAACCAGCGCACCAAAATTCAGCCGGTGGGTGAAGGTGAAACTAGGCTTTAGATCGCTTTTATTCTAATTTACACATGTACAGTGCCCAGTTTGGGGACAAATATTTTATATTTTGTTTCTTCATGTAAAATCTTAAAATTTAAAGTGGTTGTTAAGCTAACACAATAAAAACATCCCATCCCCTCTGTAACAGAACGTTAGGTGTCCCTGTGCCTGTGTTATATAAAGAAAGCTGCCAGTCTGTACCTATATGAGAGCCTCTTCCAGCGCTCACGTAACTCCTCGGCTCTCTCCTCTGCCCGGCTGACAGCTATAGCAGGCGGGGCCGAGAACTCCTGAGGAGGAGAGAGAGCCAAGGAGTCACGTGAGCCTCTCATATAGGTACAGATTGGCAGCTTTGTTATATAAAACAGACACAGGGGCACATAACGTTATGTTACAAAGGGGATGGGATGTTTTTATTGTAGTTATAATAGCAGCAGGAGGGGAGGGGAGGGAGCGGGCACTGACACAGAGCAGACAGGCGGGGGGAGGACAGAGAAGGACAGCAGGGCTGCGGATGATGGAGGCACGTAAGCTGACCAAGGTGTCAGGGCTCAGCAGCCATGATAAACCGTGGTCAGTTTACAGGGGGGAGGGTATAGCCAGGCAGGATCAACCAGGTCTTTTAGATGATAAAAGGGGCCAAATTACACAGCACAAGCACTGTGCCGTTATTCATGCTTTAGACCCCTTTCCCACTGAGGCAGTTTTCAGGCGTTTCAGCGCTTAGAAATAGCACCTGTAAAGTGCTAGAAAACTGCCTCCTATTCACTTCAATGGGTGCTTTCACACTTGGGCGGTATGCTTGGGGCACAGTAAAAAAACTCTCGCAAGCAGCATCTTTGGGGCGGGTTTGGATCGCTATGAAATGAACGGGCAGTGCTTCCAAAGCGCCTTCAAAGTGCTTTGAAAGTGCGGCAAAACAGGTATTTTTCCTTTTTTTTTTTTTTAAGGTGACGTTATCACTGACCTTAAAAAAATCGGCCCGCTGACGCCCCGAAAAGCACCGCTAAACCGCTGCTAAAGCACTGCAAAAACAGCCAACGCTTTAGCGGCGCTTCAGTAAGAAAGGGGTCTTAAGGGAAGAGGATCTGTTTTTTTTTTTTTTTTTTAGGGTAACAAACACTTTATAAAGGCATGAAGAAGAGAACAGATGGTGACATCTCTAGTGAACCAGCTTATTTTACCCGGGGAGAACTTGTTGCTGGTTACGGTCTATGCGGACTTGTCTATGTTCTGCCGTTCATCCTGGAGTGCTACATAATTGTTCATTGTGTAGGCCATATTATGAAAGTCATGCCTTTCAACAGACTGCAATAATGCGCACAGAAGAAACATTATTAAACCATATAGTTTTGGATGCCATTTCTGGATGGTTGTGTTTGGTAAACTTCAATATATGCTTTTTCCTTTTTATAATATTCAGAATCACTAATCCGACAGCTGTACATACTCTTTTCAAGGAGTTTATAAACTAGAAAAAGCAGCACTGCCACCTGCAGGACACGGGCAGATGTGCAAATAGGATTTTGCTATAAATGTCATATAGAGTGAGCTGGGGCTTACTGGAGGTGATGAATACATTCTATTCATAAAGACTAATTTGGCAGTTTTATTTTGTCTCCAAGCCTTTTGGAAGTGGCCCGTCTACAAAGAGAACAAAGTTTGCACAAGAAGACACTATGTAAAAATATAGCAATACAAACCATCAAGTTTATCCCTTACTGTACCACATTGTCAAAATGCCTCAATAGGTTCTATTCATAACCTCTCTACATATGCGCATGTCACTTGCCATATTTTCTCACTGCAGATGTGTTTTTGTCTAGAACAGATTCTCCCAAACTTTTTCAACACAGAGAAACCCTTGAAAATAACTTTGCTCTCCCAGGGAACTCCTGCTAAAAATTAAAAATCTACAACTCATGATACATTAGTGTTATGGTCAGTGGGAAGAATGCTCCTTAAACATGTGGTCGTTGGGAAGAATGCCCCCCTTTCAGATAGCTTAGAAGATTACTGGTGTCCGTGGGAACAGGTAGAAGGTGTGGTTGATCCATCAGCACCATGTCCCAAATATATCAACAAAAGAAAAATCAAAGTATGTGGGACTTTAAAGGTGTCAGTGGGAACGTCTGAAAGGCAAAAAATGGTCATTGCTCAAGGAACCCCTAGCAACCTCTGGAGGAACCCTAGAGTTCCCCTGAACTGTGGTCAAGATACCCTGGCCTAGAAGCACAGCACAATGGCTGTACCCAACTGCTCTTATCTCAAGTCCAATCACAATATTCCCTACGCACGCGTTCATGAAAATGGCTGTACTAATGCTGGGTGCTGTAATGACAGGCTGGAGACCACAACCACCAACAAAATCTGAATGGATAAATGTCATCAGCACACAAAGGATTCCTCAGAAGGGTCCAAAGCTTTATTTACATGGTCACACAGTACACATATACGGCAACGTTTCGGAGCCACGCAGGGCCCCTACGTCAGGCACTTGCCACACAGGGCCCCTTTGTCAGGCACTTGCCACACAGGGCCCCTTTGTCAGGCACTTGCTGACAAAGGGGTCCTGTGTAGCTCCGAAACTTTGCCGTATGTGTACCATGTGACCATGTAAATAAAGCTTTGGACTCTTCGGAGGAATCCTTGGTGTGCTGATCTCATCTCAATAAGGATAGATTTACATTGTTGGCTGAGGGAGGCCGCTGGTGAGAACCAACAGATTCTTGCCAGCAGAGCAAATGCTGCACACACACACCGGGGTTGATTTACTAAAGGCAAACAGACTGTTCACCTTGCAAGCGCAGTTGCACTCTGCAAGGGAATTTGCTTAGTAAATGAGGACAAGCTATGCTGACTTCCATTATGCAATCATGTACAAAAAAAAAAATGCTGTTTTTGTTTCCCTTGTGTGTAATTGGGTATTCTCTGCAAAGAGAAGCTTCACCTCATTTACTAAGCTTTGGAGCAAAATTCCGTTGCAGAGTGCAACTGCACTTGCCTTTAGTAAAAACAACCCCAATTTGTGCGAACAACCACAGTCAGCAGTGGCGCCTGTCAGATTTGTACACTGTACAAATCAATGGCTGCAACCGCCGCTGTTCACATATGATTTTGCTCATCTGAACGTCTACATAGAGAAAGAGCCCCTGACTGATCCTGGACTAAGACGGTTTGCATCCAGGGACAGCATTTCAGCAGCATTTATCACAGCATACAAACTGGCTGCAGCTAATCAGACAGTTTATATACAATCGTAGCACAGAGAATCTGCATCCATAGGTGGCACAGCAAATTTTCTTCTCCTTAACAGCCCAGAAAGGTTCTGAGAGTATGAAATTGGATTCTAGAACAAGAGAAAAGACTCTTGGGGCAAATGCCTATTGCATGTAATAACCATAAAGCTTCAGGAAAAAAAACTCATGGTGGCAATGACAGTGGAATTTTCACACCAGACTTCTCCCCACATTACAAGCCATTCTTAAAACGCTGTACAACAACTCATGTACTCTGGAGCAGCCAATCCCAGCCATTACACATTGCTCAGAACTCTGCCCTTATTAATCTCAGTAGAAGTATAGGCCAGAATATTATTGCCACACTTTGTATTATGAGCTCAACTATGCTGTACTTCCGTTATACATACAACACAAGGTATTTCACAATTTCCTATTACCTCATACTTACAGTGCAGTTATATAAATAAATGTTCCTCTTGGAAATAATTCTTAAAGTGATATTAAAGTCTTTTTTTTTTTGTTTAAAAATAACAAACATGTTATACTTACCTCCTCTGTGTAGTGGTTTTGTACAGAGCAGCCCAGATCCTCCTCTTCTCGGGTCCCTCGCTGCCACTCCTGGCCCCTCCCTCCTGCCGAGTGCCCCCACAGCAAGCCACTTGCTACGGGGGCACCCAAGCCGAGTCGAGCCACTGCTCTGTGTGTCAATTCAAACACAGAGCAGTAGCTAGGCCCCGTCCCCCTCTACTCTTTGGCTCACTGACTTTGATTGACAGCAGTGGGAGCCAATGTCCCGAAGAGTCCCAGACAGCCGAGGCGCTCATGCAACAACGTTGGATTGAGATGGGGCTCAGGTAAGTATTAGGGGGGTTGAGGGGGGGCTGCTGCACATAGGTTTTTCATCTTAATGCATAGAATTATGAATAGAACCCTTCTGCCTATAAAACCCCTTTAAAGGATAAGTCCACCCTAACACTAAAACCTCTACAGCCATGATACAAGTCTAACCTATTTAGCCCCGTAAAGAAGAAATCAGTATACATACCTTTTCTGAAGCCAATCCGGTCTGGTCTCCAGCGGCAGAAGCTCTGCAGAGGACACAGCCATCAACGGCTGTGAAATGAATGGGGAGTGACGTCACCCATAGACTTACTATGGGGCTTCCATTGTCAGCTGTGTCCTCTGCACCCGCCTACACAGAAGCCACAGCTGACAGCTCAGCGTAGGATCAGGCTTCAAAAAAGGTATGTATACCGATTTTATTTCCTACTGTGATGCTGTTGGAGATTTCCCCTTTCTGTATGGTAAAATCGGTGTCACCTGGACAGGAAGTCCTGGTAACACTTGAATTCTACTTTAGGGCAGGGAATCTTGGTTCGCCAAAGACATTATTTCAAGAAACTGGACCTTTGCTTTAACAAAAAAAATATGCATCACCAACAGGGATTAAAGGATAGCCAATCCTCAGAGCACATGTAAAAAGTGACAGTCAATTTAATGGTAATTTCTAACAAGCTTCAAGCCTATAGAGTTCATTTTGATGGATAGAATGACCATGCAAGGGCAGGAGCTGTATATGAACAAAGCATTCATGTACAGGTAAGGTAGTCCCTTGGGAGTGCTGTCCACTTTAAAGTAAGAGGAACTGAACTAATGTACAGCCCCCATCAAACCCTGCAGAAGAGGGGAAAGAGATGTATTTTCTCAGGCTGTACAGGACACAGCTTCCTCCTGTCATGAGGGGGCCAGGAGAATGCACATCGCTGTCCTGTGCGCACCACCACTGCTGTATAATGTCGGCCCGAGTAGGATTCGGAGCGCTGGGTTCACGTGTGCCTACAGTCACAAGGGTGCAGAGAAGACAGTGGACTAACTGCTGTGTGGAATGGGATGGTGAGTTGCAATATCGCTGGGACTGGTGAGCTGCTGCTGTGGGGATTTACTATCTGCTGCTAGAGAGTCTAACCCCCTTAGGAACAGACCATACCACCATCTGATAGTAACTAGACATGTAGCTTAACCTAGCTATAAACTGTTAGATTTCATTCATTCAGCCTGCAGGATGAACAAAAGGAATCAAAAACATTTCTTCACTGGCTGTTTGGATGCAGCCTCTGTTCAGATAAACATTTTCCAGCAAGCCCCTTTGACAAAAGTTGACTTAACAATTTACTTTTGTCAAACAAAGCGGGGGCAGTGGGTCACCCACTGAATTTTGGGCGGTTCATCAGGCACTGACCAAAACCCATTAAGTGTATGGCCAGATTTATGGTTTTTGGGCCTTAACTGCTTCTAGACCATCCCATGTACATTTACTGCAGCGGGGTGGCCTCTCTGGGCGAAATCACGTACCTGTACGTCCTTTCCACCTCCCTGGCCTGCGGCGTGCATGCGTGCCACCAGCGACCAGCTCCCACTATGATCGGACACAGTGGGAGCCAATCCGCCAGGACCCGCCGATCATTCCCGAGGCACACAGAACAGCGGTCTGCCTATGTAAACAAGGCAGATCGCCGTTCAATGACTAAGCAGGAACACGGATCTCTGCCTTCTTACAGTGCAACCACACCCTCCCCACAATTAGAAAGCACCCCCCCGGGGGACACATTTAACCCTTTGATTGCCCCTGATGTTAACCCCTTATTTGCCAGTGTCATTAGTATGGTGACAGTGCATATTATTTAGCACAGATCACTGTATTGGTGTCACTGGTCCTCAAAAAGGTGTCACTTAGTGTCCAATTTGTCCACTCCAATGTCGCAGTCCAGCTATAAGTCACTGATCACCGCCATTACTAGTAAAATAAATAAATAAAAATGCCATACAAATATCCCATAGTTTGTAGACGCAATATCTTTTGCGCAAACCAATCAATATACGCTCATTGGGATTTTTTTTTTTTACCAAAAATATGTAGCAGAATACATACTGGCCTAAATTGAAGAAATTCGATTTTTGACATTTATTTATTGTAAGTGTTTTATTAGCAAAAAGTAAAAAATATTGTTTTTATTCATAATTGTCAGCCTTTTTTGTTTATAGCACAAAAAAAAAATAACAATTGCAGAGCTGATCAAATACCACCAAAAGAAAGCTCTATTTGTGGGGGGGGGGCCACCATTTTATTTGGGTACAGCGTCGCACAACCGCGCAATTGTCAGTTAAAGTAACACAGTGCTGTATCGCAAAAAAATGGCCTGGTCATGAAGGAGGGTAAACCTTCCAGGGCTGAAGTGCTTAAAGAATTCATCTTTCAACATTCACTGAACAAATTTTAGGAGCTTTCTAGGTAGCTGGGGCCCGGATGGTAAAAAGAAATAGAAGTGAAATGTTTTTAGGCCGGCTTACACATTAGGTTACATTCATTTTGCAATTGTAGGAGCTGCAAGTTCCCATTGCCTTTATTGGTACTGGTCACTGAAGGAAAACATTTCCCTTCTTAAAAGAACAGAAGGTTAAGTATAATTATAACAAAATTGGGGTTCTGGGAACGTTCCTTCAAACGTTTTCTAAATGAAACAGTAAATGCTCCGAAACATTTGCTAAAATTAGGTATAAACCCATTTGTCATCTTTGTCACGGAGGACTCCCGCTATGAGGAAAGATCAGCTGAACTGATTTATTCCCCCTTGAAAAGAGGAGTTTAATGGGAAATACAATCACCATGTATAAATACATAAATGGTCCATTTATAAAGTATGCACTTTAACCCTTCCAATGCCAGAACCGGTTTTTGCACATATGTTTAAAAAAAAAATGTGAGGGACTCGCAAAGCAATGGCACAAGTGCAATCCATTGCTTACTCTAAAGCCATAACAGAGATCAGTACCTTCATATGGACCTGAGACTGAGATGTAAAAAAGCAGGGCCTGTCCATTGCACCTGTAACATACTGATTGTGGTTGCAATGCCTTGCAAGCTTCAATGCAAAATGTGTGGGTGCATTTATAAAATGGTTTCAAAAGTTGAACTATTTTTGTGGCCATTGCAAAAGACGAGGAGGAACGCTTTACTTCTGAAAGAAAGAAAAAAAGATTTAACCTCCACATACAGAAAGACTTCTTTACAGTAAGAGTTTTGAAAATGTGGAATAGCCTTCCTCAGGAACTAGCCCTAGCCAGCTCAGCTAATTGTTTAGGCCTGGTTCACACCTAAGGGATTTTCTGTTTAAAGCTCACAGCTCTAAAAATGCTCAACAAGCCAAATCCCATTCATTGCAATGGCCCCTGTTCACATCTGAGCGTTCTGTCGCCTGAAGCTCAAAAAAGTACATGAGCTTCTTTTTGGCAAATTACAAGTGTTTTTGGCTCCATAGACTTCCATAGAGATGCCTGACTTAAAGTAGAACTATGGTCAAAATGAAGAAATCAATATGCTATGCACCTATAGTCTGTTAAACATGTCACTGAATGTCACTAACCTGTCACTGATTGTTTTGCAAAAAGCAGTAAGGATGTTGAGATCTCTACCTTGTCTCCAGCTCTCATGTGCACTTCCTTTAGTGAGGTGACAACTTTATTTCCTGGTTTTCGAATTGCCTGTGTTGAACACATGTTGTCCCCATTTGCGTTCATCTCTCTGCAAAAAACTAACATCAGTGGGGGAGGGGCTCTTGAATCACATGGGAAGCTGAGAGATTTCATTCTACACAGAATCCTGATTAGGCTCTGCCCACGACCGGCCTGTGAAGCCTCGCCCACTCCCACCTGTGTCCTTTCTTTGCCCGCCCACTGCTTTAGATCCTAGACCTAGCTTATCTGCAATGACTTGTGCCTGTTTTACATAGCACACACTCAGCTATTGATTGGCAGACTGAGCACCATAGAAGGCTTGGAGGACTGATAGCTAGACAAGCTATTTCACTGACAGGAAATTACATCTGAGCTCTGCTCAACTCCTCTCATCATCATTACTTGTATACACCAAAAGGGTATTATTTATAAGTGATAACACCAGAGATTGTTGATACAGGGTCTATCCAAATTGCCATGGGGCATCAAAAAGGATTTTTGCCCTGTTGGTGCAAACTGGACCATGCTTTATAAGGGCTCCTGTATGGATCTGAAAGCAGCTCTATGATAGCCTAGGCGTTCAGGCACATGGTGGACTTTAGCAACATGTTCTTCATCCCCATAACTAAGCTCCGGAAGGCGGAGTGAAAGGCGTTGGGGGCGTGGTCTGGTCAGAGTGCATGCTGAGGTTGCCACTCCATTCATTGCAGGGTGACATCGTAGATGTGCAACTTCCAGGGGTCACCCTTCCTTTCTTGAACCTTTGCAGGAGCCAGGACAGGCTCCATCCCTGGTCAGCACTCTAGCAGCAGCTGCGGATGCACTGTCTACATACCCCCTCCCTATCAAGCCTGAGTGGCACACACACACAGACACTTTTCCCAAGCAAAATATTCTAGCGCTGTCTTTAGATCCATTAAAAAAGGCCCATGTCTT
>BLSH010513674.1:742608-761410 GCA_018402905.1 Glandirana rugosa | reverse complement strand
TTGGGTCTAACCCAAATGAAGGAGTTATCAGGGGACATTTCATCTTAGTATTACCCGATGATACGTAGCGTGTCATCGGGTAATACACGGTGAATGGACCTCCCCTCTTCTGGGGCCTCGACTAAAATTATTTTATAAAATTTTTCGACACATCACAAAAAGGGGGCCCCCAGATCATGGCCCCCCCACCCTATGTAAATGAATATGGGGTACATTGTACCCCTACCCATTCACCTGAAAAAAAAAAAAAAAAAACACTACACAGCTTTTTAAAATATTTTATTAAAATCAGCTCCGGGGTCTTCTCCCCTCCAGGTAAGTGGCACATAATGGGCTACTGTGCGATGCATAGTAGCCCATTATGATTCTACTTTACAGGGGACTATTGAGGAAGTAAACCCAATCTGGGTTTACTTCCTCTTTAAGCCTGGTACACACTACAGTTTTTTATTTTCAAAATGAATGGTAATGTCCACCTGGAGTCCAAGGTCACAGGATGCGTTTTGACGGACATCCCTCGAAAACACATCCTGTGACCCTGGACTCCAGGTGGGCATTACATCCGTCAGTGCTGGGAATGAGGAAGCCCTTGGCATTACACATGCTTACTGGGCTGTCAGAGCCATTTCTCTACTAACAGTCCGCGACACAGGCATCATCCATTCATCCAGCTGCGCCCTTTTAAGACTGCCTCCACCACAGGCTCACCCTCTCCCGGGGACTTCAATATGTGTGTTTTTTATACTTTTGTGAGTATTCATTTTTAACTTCTCTTTGTAATGAAACCCTGTTGAAACTTACTACACCAGAGTGTTTGCGCCGTCTCTCTTCCTTTCCCTCTCTTTCGTTTTACAAGTGGAGTCCCACCTCCTTTGGACAGCAGCACTCCTAAGTCGTTCATTCCTTTTGTCAGGTTATAAGGGCTACCCACTCATTAAGCCCCCCATATCAATTTTGGTCTGCATCATTGTCTTTGCTTATTCAAAGGTTTACTTTTCAACTTCATCATTTATATTTCCCATGAGTGGTTGAACGCTGATAGCCTATCGCCATTCTTGGTGTTGGGGAAATAATTTTTCCTTTTTAGGTTGGTTTGACCCACAATCAGCAGATCATGGGTGCAATGCCAGGTTCCTGCAGACTTTCAGTATAGCTGTCTGCCTGTACCTCTAGGGGGAAATGGGGTGGATCGCCGGTGGAAGGGGGGAGGTTGCTGAACATGTAACACCATACAGATGTAACATGTTCAAACAGGTGAACTTATGCTTTAAAGCTTTCCCCCAAGGAAATGGAACACTATGAAATGATGACCAAAGTCAATGGGTGCCCAGAATAATTAATAAGGCTTAGAAAATTGTACTGAATGTATCCCCATGGCTAATATAATGAAGCAACAGGGGAAATCAACTCAATGAGTTAAAGCAATCAAAGATCAGACTGGGCTTTTTATCATCTAGTTAGGTGAGGAATGCAGAACCAAGGGGGAAAAAAAAAAAAACTTATTTTCAACGTTCGCAGCTTTAATTCACACTTTTCCAATTAGTCATTCTCTATTTTCTGAAAGTCTAATAAGATCTTATCTCTGACGTCAGCTAGTAAACAGATTTTGATAGCTTCAGCGGATCAGCATCCATTTCAGTAGCTGCGGCCTGAGAGTGTTTGATGAGCCTGCCCATTCACTGGTACCAAAGCTGAAACAGCAAAACGTTCACAGGGGAAAAATGCTGAATATGAGGAAAGGGACATGGTCTGATGGAGCTACAAAAGCTGCTTTTTAAGTTTAGATGAATATGCATAATTAGTGTTGCACGACAGATAGCGCCCCCATGGAAAATTATAAAGTACAGACTAGTTACAAAAATCTATTAGGATGGAAAAGCACCTAATTAGGCTCTCTGAATACAGCCTGACCATCTGTGACACAGAATCAGGAAGAACTCTGTGATAACCTTTGTATGAGAACATAATGCTACATTGACTCCGCATTATGAATCCCACACTGGCCAGCAATAACTAAACGGTGACTCTCTAAACCAGCCTTAAAGTAGAAGTACAGTGCATTTTCAATGAGTATATATTTTACAATAAATTGCAGTAGTTACATTATATTTTAATAAGCTTGCTCTTTCATACTTTTATTGTAAAAAAAAAAAAAAAAGTATAACATTGTAGATGAGCCTCTATAAAGAGCTCTAACAGGAGAGTTCCTCGGCATATGTGCAAGGCGACATCATTCCACCACAGGCCAATAAGCAGGCCAAAAGCCTGCAAGTAGCCAGGGGGAAAATGACAGCAACTGTCGATGGGATGTAACCACGGTATCACATAAGGAACACAAACTATACAGTTACACTGAGGAATGTGATTGCATTGTGTTCATCTAACGGCAACATTAGCCAGTGTAAAGCACAAAGAATTGAAGTGCAGAAAAAAAAAAAAAAAAAAAGACGTTTGGCCCTCACATGCACTTGAAGACAGAAACAATGGGAGTGTTGCTCATAACAAACATTAAGCCTCCATGTTGCCAGATTTCCATTAAGACAACTTAAAGTGGTCGTAAAGGAAGAAGTTTTTCTTATCTTAATGCTTTCTGTGCGTTTAGCTAAAAAGCCTTCTGTGTGCAGCAGTATCCCTCAGCCCCGCCTAATACTTACCGGAGCCCCATCTCTATCCACAAGTGCCTCGGCCGTCTGGGACTCTCCTCCTTATTGGCTGAGACACAGCAGCAGCTGCGCCATTGGATCTCGCTGCTGTAATTCAAAGTCGGTTTGTCAATCAGGAGAGACAGGGGGCTGGGCCGAACTGGGAATCCATGTCTGAATGGACACAGGGAGCTGTGACTCGGCTCGGGCACCCCCAGAGCAACCTCCTTGCTGTGGGGGCACTCAACAGGAGGGTGGGGCCAGGAGAGCCAAAGAGACCCGAGAAGAGGAGCATTTGGGATGCCCTATGCAAAACCACTGCACAGCGCCGTTAAGTATATGTTTATTATTTTTAGAGAAAAAAAACAAAACAAGACTTTACAATTACTTTAAGTATTCCCTTGCTCTTACACATCCATAGCAATATTCCATGATGCTAGATGCATTTTAGCCAAAGCTTAGAATGAGGCCTAATCATGTTCAGGTCAGGTGGGATTTCTGGTCTGTTAAATAAACCAATCTGAAATTTGGAAGGGTACCAGAATTGGAGCCAACATGCCTCCATGTAGCTGCACAGGGCACCCAGATACAGATCACAGACCATAGTAAGCATTCTCAATCAGGGGTCAGTGAACCCTAGGGTTCCTCCAGCGGTTGCTAGGGGTTCCTTAAGAAGTGGCTGATTGACCTTTGGCTGGTGCCTGCATAGTTCTAGGGTTAACACCAGCGGCATGACACGAAGGATATTTTTTACCTGTCTGTAAGGGTGGCAGTCTGGCTAACACTAATAGGGAACATGCTTTCCACTAGCCATGAATGTAAGCCCCCATTCACTTTGACTGCGGCTTTGAAATCGCATGATTTCAAAGTCGCATGTCAGTGAGACTTGGAAGACATCTGTGCAGATTCATACACAGTAGTGCAGGAACTACTTTTTCAAATTGGAGTGGCACCACAAAGCCGGTGTCGCACCTATTTGAACAGAGCGATTGCGATTTGTCACGCGGTCTAACCTGTCAAATCACATAAAAAGTCACTCCAGCATGAACAGGGGCTTAGAGGCATGGTTTCCAGTGACCCCCAATGAATTGGTATTATCAGAAAATCCTTGACAGCTGAAAATAATTTTAAGGGTTCCTCTGTGGTAAACAGGTTAAGAAAGGCAGGGCTAGAGGATCAATGATGTATCACTGGGGCAGTTTTCAGGAGTTTTAGCACTAAAAATAGCGCCTGTACAGCGTTTGAAAACTGCCTCCCATGCCACCCCAGTGTGAAAGCCCAAAGCGCTTTTCAGGTGCTTTGGAAGTGCCGCAACACGGGCGCTTTTAACCCCTTCTTGGGGGTTAACAGCCCCCGCTAGTGGCCGAAAAGCGCCACTTAAAAGCGATGTTTTATCACTAACAGACCCCCCAGTGTGAAAGCAGCCTTAGAATATTTGATACATTTCATTTCAAACGCCCCCTCACAAGACTACACAATATATTGCAGTAAATCCAAAAAAATGTACTAACCATAAGACATCCGTTGGAGACGGTCCACTTCAGTGCCTAATATCCAACATTGATCAGACTCGCCCAAACTGCAAAAGAAAGGAAGCCATTTAAAAGTCATGTACAGATTTAAATCTTGTTAATCCTAAAATTACAACAAAATCAGTGTTCGCATGCAAAAAATAACCTGTATACATAACACAACCTCTGGAGATGAAGAAACATACACAGCCCATTCACAACCCCATTATATGTCCATTATCTCAGAAAGATAAAATGGCATTTTCCTTAAAATATGCATTGCCTCCCTTGAAAAAGACACCGTCTAGATGGAAGCATATGCTGCTCTAAAACCTGGATACATCTTTTAGCATTAAGGTGCCTTTCCAGATGTGCAAGCTGCCCATTCCATACCCACTAATGCACCCCCATACCATCAGAGATGCACGCTTTTTAGCAGAACACTGATAAGAAGCCAGAATGCCCCTCTCTTCTTTAGCCCTAGGGACGCGACCCCATGGTTGCCAAAAAATCCTATTTTCGTGATCTAACCACAGAACTGTTTTCCACTTTGCAACAGACCATTAAAAAAAAAAAAAAAGGTTTTGGCCCAGGGAAGAAGGCGGCATTTTTGGATCATATTCCGATATAGCTTCTTTGCATGATAGAACTTATTATTGGAAGGCACGGTGAACTGTGTTCACAGACAGTGAATTTCGAAAGTATTCCTGAGCCCATGCAGGGTGATCTTGTCCCTTGCGCACAGAAATTTCTCCAGATTCTCGTAATTTTTTTTGATGATATTATGTACTATAGATGAAATATTTAAAGTCTTCAATTTTACACTCAAGAATATCAGTATTCTGAAATGGTTCAACAATTTGTCCAAATTGTGTCGCGCTAAAAACATTACCTTACCACCTTTAAAAATGCATATCACTAAATATCATAATTCATATAAGGTGCAGTAAGGAACTAGTGAGGTTCGAACATACAGTGTCCAAATTAATATTGATTGAACAAAGGTGTGCTTACAATAAACACAGTTCATAAAGACAAACATGCATATAGGTAAATTGGAAATACAAAATAAAATATAAAAAATAAAAACACAGCAAGACAAAGTTCATCAGCAGCCAGTATTAATATCTGGCTCTCTAAGAGAAAACTCTTGAAATCGTGCAGTCCAAAGTTCCCACAGCCAAAAGGAAAAAGTCCTGGATACTTCAAGGAGGAGAGGAAACCGGGTCTTATGCAGATTCCTCATATTCTCCACCACCAGACACCAAGTGACACCTCCAGGGAAAGAACACAAGGCGGGCTACTCTTACCGGAATTAATGGACCCGCTATTTCTAGTTAGGGTCACCAACGCAGGCAGATAAACCCTCTGCAAGGTGTATGTTGTCACTGTGGTGATAAAGCTCTCCGGGGTATCAGAGGATACCGGTTCCCAAAGATTCACTAGGTTCTTCCAAAACTAGCTCCCGAACTCATTGTTAACAGGAAAAAGAAAAGGAATCCACATAGTGTAACGCCGCAAACACTAGTTTACTAAAAGCAATAAAAACAGGTACTCGCTAACATTGATGTATACAGCGCGTATAAAAACAAAAGCCGGCAGATTAGCGATTCACCCGTCCTTCCGGGATCACATGGGGCATGATGACGTCGCTAATCTGCCGGCTTTTGTTTTTATACGCACTGTATACATCAATGTTTGTGAGTACCTGTTTTTATTGCTTTTAGTAAACTAGTGTTTGCGGCGTTACACTATGTGGATTCCTTTTCTTTTTCCTGTTAACAATGAGTTCGGGAGCTAGTTTTGGAAGAACCTAGTGAATCTTTGGGAACCGGTATCCTCTGATACCCAGGAGAGCTTTATCACCACAGTGACAACATACACCTTGCAGAGGGTTTATCTGCCTGCGTTGGTGACCCTAACTAGAAATAGCGGGTCCATTAATTCCGGTAAGAGTACCCCGCCTTGTGTTCTTTCCCTGGAGGTGTCACTTGGTGTCTGGTGGTGGAGAATATGAAGAATCTGCATAAGACCCGGTTTCCTCTCCTCCTTGAATTATCCAGGACGTTTTCCTTTTGGCTGTGGGAACTTTTGACTGCACGATTTCAAGAGTTTTCTCTTAGAGAGCCAGATATTAATACTGACTGCTGATGAACTTTGTCTTGCTGTGTTTTTATTTTTTATATTTTATTTTGTATTTCCAATTTACCTATATGCATGTTTGCACTTTATGAACTGTGTTTATTGTAAGCACACCTTTGTTCAATCAATATTAATTTGGACACTGTATGTTTGAACCTCACTAGTTCCTTACTGCACCTTATATGAATTATAATATTTAGGGATATGCACTTTTAAAGGTGGTAAGGTAATGTTTTTAGGAACTAAATTAACCTAACAAGTTGCAAAAAAGTTATTTAAATCTTCCTAGTTAGCACCACTTACTTTGCCAGCTTTTTGTTGCCCTGTCCCAACTTTTTTGAGATGTGTTGCCACTATCAATTTCAAAATGTAATTTTTTCTTAAAATGGAACATTTTCTCAGTTTAAATAGTGTTTTCTATTGTGAATAAAATATAGGCGTATAAGATATGCAAATCATTGCATTCTGTTTTTATGTCGATTTTACACAGTGTCCCAACATTTTTGAAATCGGGGTTGTACTAGCAGATTTAAATACAGTAACAAACTGAAGCTGAACTCCAACGAATGCTTAACCACTTGACGACCAAGGGTGTGTATATATATCCTTGGGTTTGAGTGGTGATATCTGAATGGTGCCTGCAGCTGCATGCACCATTCAGATACCGTTTTTTTCAGCCGGCGATTCTGAAGAAGATAAAAGTGGTCTAAGTGGTGGATTCGCCGCGAGATCACTTTTATCAGCGGCGGGAGAGGTGCCTCCCACCGCTTTCCCGTCATCTCCGCCACTTACCGGACGCGCCGGCAGCGGCGGAGATGATCGCATCCGTCCCCCCCAGTGTTCGTGAGCTGAAGCCGCTCACTCGGCTCCATAACATGGCGGGGCGGAAATGACGTCAGAAGTCACGTCCGCCCAACGGTCTTAAAGGGCCCTGATGACCACTAGTGGCTGAGGGTCCTCTTAAGGGTTTTGTGTGTGTGTTTGGAGGGAGGATGGGTTAAGGAAGTGTGTATTTAATAGGAAGCTCTTCCAGCTTTAATACAGGTAGGGGTCACAGTTGGGAAGCTAGGGTTCTTCAGAGGATAATATAAATGGATCTTTGTACCAAGCACAGTGTTCGGATCCTTTCACACGGGCTTTTCGTCCAGACTCCATTTTGCTCAGCGGGGGGTCGTTACGATACACTGATTCCTGCTGAGCAGGTGGATGAATGACAGGTCCGTCTCCGCTCACTGTGCAGAGATGGACCCGTCAAAGCCCCGCTCTTTATGGGAGATCAGATGAAAATGGACCGCCTGTCTGTTTTCATCCATTCCGATCCTCCAGACAGATGGAAAATTGGGTTTCCATCAGGGGGGATTTGATTAAATCAAGTCAATTTAAATCACTAGTAAAAAGACTTGATTTAAATGATCTCAATTAAAATCATAATTTTTAAAGAGCAACTGTCATCTCTGTCCTGCAGCTCCTCCTCTGACCTGACAGTCCCATTCACTTTAATGGGACAGCTGATGATGGGGCGGTGACACAACAAGGTGAGGGACGGCCCACTAACAGGCGCTGCCATGATGGATCTGAAATGACAGGTGCTCTTTAAATGTAAGGACTTCTTGCTGGTAGTTAGAATCTTTAATATTTGCAAACATAATGAAGGTTTCCTATTTAGAATAATAAGCGGTCGGGTTAGTAAGACAGCGATATCAGAACTGATTCAATCATACAGTTTGTAGTGTACATCGATTTGCAAAACAATGGGATGAAGGAATGTTCCTGAACTTTGTTTTATCTCATGGTTACTATGAAATTGTGTGAATGATTCAATGCAGTGCATGTTATCATAGCTTGCAGAGCTTGGAATAATTGAATGAGTTTATCAAAAATGTAAATATTGCAGAACATACTGCCTCATGCTTCATAACTAAGCTACATTTCATCCTGAAGAAACTAAATTATTAATGTATCCTAAATAGAAAACTATCTTTAGATAGATTATTACTCAAACTACATTTTATTAAAATAAATTTGATAAAAATAATAAAATAGATTTAAATAAATAAATAAAAAAAATCAGATTTAAAAAAAAACAGATTTTTTATTTTTTTTAAATCATTGATTTTTATCCACCCTGGTTTCCATCCGTCTGGATTTCACGGACAGGATCAGATTTCGGCGCTTGTCAGCGGGCATGTCACCACTGACATCCGCCACTCCAAGTGAATGGAGCGTCCGATCAGGTCCGCCTGAATAACTGTCAGGCGGACCTGATGGGAGTGCCCGTGTGAAAGGGGCCTTACATAATATCCTGGTACTATAGAGACTCAAGAAAAAAAAATAAAGCAAGAAAAGTGTAGTCATATTTACATGGTTTCAACACAAAATAACGGGCAACGCATGCATCTCCATCAGCAGCAATAACCTACCACCAAGGTCATTACACTCTTCACCGCTGACATGCCTAACCATCTAGTTCACCGATCACCCCCTGGTCACCATAGACTTCCAGGCTGGTGAGTGTGACCCTAGAAGCTCCACATTGCAATCAATATGCAGATTTCTGCATTGTCTCTGAATAGTCTGGGGAGGAGTACAGCTTCCTGACTTCTGTCTGCCCTTCTCCACATTATCTCTGGCAGACTCTGATAAGAAGGCTGGCACAAAGAGTGAGGAAATATCTGACAGAGAAACTCTGAGAAATAATTGCTTTTGAGGATATCTTTTTATGTCGTTCACCAGTTTCCACTTCATTTAATGATTGCCAGCAGCTTGGCCCTGCAAATTATCATAAAATATGCAGATTCCAGCAGGCCCACTGCCATTCAGGAATGAAGCAGAACAGAATAAATGATCGAACTTCTTCACCAACGTGAAACTTAAAGCGTAATATAAATATATATTATATATATATATATATATATATATATATATATATATATATATATATATATATATATATACATACACACACACACACACACACACACACATACATATTTAAAGCAGAACTAAACCTATCATTTTAAATGTTTTCCAAAAAATTGAACAAAAAAGGCAAACCCAGTTGCCCCATCCACATAGTCAAGTTATTATATTCTGACAGTGAGAGGACGTCACTGGATCCGAATACACTGATCAACGCTGCTGGCTATAGCCTGTGGCGCTGATCGAGCAACATGCATCTGATAGACTGCCTTCTGTACAACTAGAGTGGCCGAAATTCGTCCAGTCCCTGCTGAACTGGCATTCATGTATGGCCAGCTTTAATAATGGTTACAGTTACTATTGTGCTTATGCGAACTCTCAACCTTATGAGCAGAGCCCTCTTTACCCTAGTGTGTTTTATTGTAACTGCACGGTCTCCCTTTTTATTGTAAAGCACTGCGTTAACTGTGGCTCTATACCATCCTTTCTCAACCTTTTCAACACCGAGGAACCCTTGAAATAATTCTCCGGTCTCGGGGAACCCCTGCTAAAAATTAAAAATCTACAACTCATGATACATTAGTGTGATGGTCAATGGAAAGAATGCCCCTTACACTTGTGGTCATTGGAAAGAATTACCCCCTTACAGATAGCTAAAAGGATCAATGGTATTATCGGGAATTTATCTGAGAGGTAGAAGTTGATCATTGCTCAAGGAACCCCTAGCAACCTCTGGAGGAACCCTAGGGTTCCACGGACCCCTGGTTGAGAAACCCTGCTCTATACACTCACCGGCCTTAGGTTCATCTGTTAAATTGCTTGGTAAGAGAAACTGCTAATCAGCCAATCACATGACAGCAACTTAATGCATTTAGGCATCTAGACGTGGTGAACACAACTTGCTGAAGTTCAAACCGAGCATCAGAATGGGGAAGAAAGGGGATTTAAGGGACTTTGAATGTGGCATGGTTGTTGGTGCCAGACGGTGTGTTCTGAGTATTTCAAAAACTGCTAATCTACTGGGATTTTCATGCACAGCAATTTCTAGGATTTGCAGAGAATGGTCAGAAAAAGAGAAAATATCCAGTGAGCGGCATTGTGTGGAGGAAAATGCCTGGTTGATCAGTTCCTCCACTGCGACCATGCCATGACTGGTGGCTCCCACGCGCATGCGCGGGAGTGACGTCACGCGACTCCGGACAGTCACAGCGCCAGAGTCGCAGCCCCGGAAGGAAGAGGGGCTGAAGATGGACACCGCCAACAGAGGGGACATCGCAGGCTTCGTTTGCAGGTAAGTGGCACATAATGGGCTACTATGCAATGCATAGAAGTCCATTATGCTTCTAATTTACAGGGGGACATAGAGGAAGTAAACCCAATCTGGGTTTACTTCCTCTAAGCATCGTTGAAATGCCACGGCCTACCTGAGTATTTGTTGCTGACCATGTCCATCCCTTTATGACTACAGTGTACCCATCTTCTGATGGCTCCTTCCAGCAGGATAATGCACCATGTCACAAAGCTCAAATCATCTCACCACTGGTTTTACAGGTCACTGCACTCCAATGGTCTCCATGGTCACCAGATCTCATCCAATAGAGCACCTTTGGGATGTGGTGGAACGGGAGATTTGCATCATGGATGTGCAGCCGATAAATCTGCAGCAACTGCGTGTCAGTATGGATCAAAATCTCTGAGGAATGTTTCCAGCACCTTGTTGAATCTATGCCACAAAGAATTAATGCAGTTCTGAAGACAAAGGGGTCCAACCCGGTACTAGCAAGGTGTACCTAATAAAGTGGCCAGTGAGTGTATAAATCCTATATACTAATAATTAAATAATAATAAACAGCTGGTGTTATAACTGATCTCATGTTCAGTGCCAAGGCAACTGCAGATCAGAGAGGCTGGGATGGCTCGATGGGTTTAGTTCCACATTAAAGGCACGGTTCACATTGCTTTGACCCCAAAGTCGTGCGATTTTGCATTGCAACTTGCTTGAAACTTGATGTGACTTCAATGCGACTTTGGCAAATCATAATGCAGAGTGGGACACATTATTGAACTTACAAACCCTCTAAAGTCGCAGCCAAAGTCGCAAAGATAAGACAAAGAAACAACTTCCACGATAACCGATAGTTGGCCCAACAACTTTTTAGGTGCCACTCTGGATTTATGGGACATTTCCTAGCTTTGGTGATTTGTCTTAACCTTTAAAACTGTCCAAATTCACAAGATTCTCATTTTTTTGACTGATGGATTTTATTTACTATCTTTTAATATTATGGTGATACGGTTATGCTATAAAACGGCAAAACCAGTCTATGATCATTTTTTTATTATTATTTCTGGGACACTATAGAAGAAAAAAAAAAAAATTAAGATGGAGTATCGCCCGGTTATCAGTCATCATGGCATTAAATGCTACCCAATTATATCCCTAGCATGATCTAACATGGAGTTGGTTCTTGGCCAAGATTGCCTGAGTATGCAACGGGGGAAATAGGAATAATGCCAATAGGAACAATCACCAACATCCATTGACATCTCTTGCCAGGTAGCGTCTGGTAATGCCCACAGAAATGAGAGTCACCAGATGTGGCTAAACTCCGTCAGATCTGCATGTCATGTCCAGGGTGGATTTGATTTAAATTGCTAACAAAAAAGACTTGATTGAAATCATAATTTTTAAAGAGCAACTGCCATCTCTGTCCCTCAGTGGCTCCTCCTCTGACCTGCTGTTGGCTCCTCAGCAACATTCCCATTCACTTTAATGGGACGGCTGGTGATGCAGCAGTGACAACAAGGTGAGGGAGGTGGCGGCAGCAGGTGAGTGGATGCCCGCTAACAGGCGCTGCCATGATGGATCTGAAATGACAGGGGCTCTTTAAATGTAAGGACTCCTTCTTAGTTAGAAACTGTAATATATGCAAACAAAATGATGGTTTCCTATTTAGAATAATAAGCTGTCAGGTTAGTAATACAGCAATATCAGAACTGATTCAATCATACAGTTTGTAGTGTACATAGATTTGCAAAACAATGGGATAAAGGAATATCCCTGAACTTTGTTTTATCTCATGGCTACTGTGAAATTTTGTGAATGCATCAATGCAGTGCATGTTATACCAGCTTGCAGAGCTTGGATTTATTGAATGAGCTTACCAAAAATGTAAATATTGCAAAATATACAGCCTCATGCTACATAACTAAGCTCCATTTCATGTTGAATAAACTAAATTATTAATGTATCTTAAATAGAAAACTATCTTTAGATAGATTTTTACTTCAAAAAGCATTTTATTAAAATAAATTCAATTTAAAAAAAAAATTGATTTAAATAAAAAAAAATCTGATTTAAAAAAAAAAAATATTTGTGGGGGTTCAATGTTGAAAGTTCGTGTCTGTCAGTCATATTTCATAAATTAACTTTGAAACCATACGTAGAAGACAAGCATCAAGAATCATTGCCACCTATAGATCCTTTATAAAATGCCCTGTTGTGTACATTATCAGTACAAGGATTGAGCCCATGCATAGATCCCAGCAAGATCAGATAGGACTCAGAAAAATGAGACCAGCCCTTTTAATTCTATTAAAAGCTTAATTCTGCATTTTCATTCTATTTCTATACCTCTAAGCCTGAGCAGCTGTTAATCTGCCCAGGGTGGAATTATACTTGATGTTTTTATTCCCGAGCTTGCCATTGGCAAGAGATATGGAGTGAGAGGCTGTTAGCACAAACAATATGGCTAAGCGTTTCTTAGCTTCCAAATTCAGATACAAACTGTGCCAATGAAACTGCTTTGCAAAGACAAAAAAAAAAAGCAGGTGGGACCGTGGCAGCCAATGCAGCACTGTGACATACATGCAGACTGCAGGCTCATATTGTTTTGTAGAACAACAGATATTTTATTACAAGATATTCATATATTTGCTCACCTGTCTTGGTAAATACACAGACAAAACTACAATAAATAGGCCCATTCATAAATGCAAAACTCTTTTATAATCCATTTGCTTATGTATACAGCAAAATGCACAGTACCTAAATCTGCCCGCAGAAAAAAGACCTTCCAGTCATGAAATTGAAGATCAATAAACAAGGATTTGCCTATAAGTACATGACCACCAAAGCAGAAATACTTTTGGGGAGAAACACTGTACACGCATGTGTGGATAAATGCCAATGCAGAAGCAATCTGCCTTTACCGGAGAATGGCTGCATGCATCTATTCACTTGTACTGGCGATTGTAAGTGTCATATGTGGCTTCCTGGGGTGCAGGAATGCGCCGGGGAATTTACACTTTAGCACACAGAGGCCGCTATATGTCCATGGCATGAGGCCTAACAGTGCATGACATTACGTTTGCTGAATCAGAACACCAACTCATGGACAGTGTTTTTTGACTCTGCTGGGTCCCAATAGCATAGGCCTGATGGCTCTACATAGAAATCTAAAGCATCACACATATGACTTCCCTAGACAGTGTGAACTGTGTGCAAGGAAGGTCAATTCTCTGTTTGAAGGATATATTGGACTGACATAAAAAAATCTCTTATGTCCCATTACTTACTGAGAAAGGGACAGCGCAGGAGATGAGAGTTTGTTTAAAGAAAAAGTAACCTCAGTTTAAAAGATCTGGTCAAATCCTCCATGGGACCCTGTGCACATAGCCCCTTTCAAATCCGTCCAATGGTTTATAATTAAAACCACATTTTTATTTCTGATGCTTTACTGTAGCTCCAACCACCCCAAATGATGGACGTTCTCATAAAGGAGGTACAGCCAGCAGCCCTCTGTCTATTATGAAGTCCTCTGCCTTTATTATACTGAATGAAAAAAGCTAATGATCCCACACCGGAAGCCTGATGCCAGATTCGAACAGATCCGCCACCATCTGCTTTTCAGCAGAGTATGCTTAAAACTATACAACGTGTGTTGTTGTGAAGAACATCGCTGGAGAGCAGTACCAATCATTTTCAAAACACAAGCTCACAACAACACACGGCCATCCACTTCACTAGAGACTCCACTAGAGACTAGTGTAGTAAATGGCTGTGTGTGGTGGGCTTGTTTTTTTTTTTTTTTTTTTCCAATGATCAATGCTGCTCTTCAGTAAGGATGGGCTCGGGCTTGTTCGGAAACGAATGTGCCCCAGCCCACCAGGAAGTGAACCCTGCACTGCACTAATCACAGGCAATGAGACATTTCCCTGATGCACGGCTGTAGCGATCAGGGAATGTCTCACTGCCTGTGATTAGCGTAGGCCAGGGTTCACTTCCTGGCGGGCTCGGGCACGTTCGGTTCCGAACCAGCCCGAGCCCATCCTTACTCTTCAGCATGGTCATTCGAAACAACACAAACCAACAGATACAAGTGTACTCTCCTCTGAAAATCATGCAGCAATGGGTGGTCTCAAGTCTGGGATCGAGTTTGGGATCATTAGCCTATTCCTTAAAGGATAAAAAACAGCAGATGAGGCACAGGGCTTCACAACAGACAAAGGGCTACAGATGTACAGAGACAGCGGGAGTGAAGGCTGTGCTGGGTCTGTGTGCTCTGTCTGCTTCATCCCTCTCCTCTGATCAATTCAGTCCTGAAATTTACACAGCTCCACCACATTGCATAGTCAGCCTGGTATCCCGATTTAGCTATACTGCTGTAAAGCAACACAGTTAGACAGTCTGCCTATTTCCCAACCTGTGATTGGACACAGAATCAGTAGCAAAAGACTGATTAGGGAAATCTCTGCTCCATTTGCCTTTTAGCATGTTCCCTATTAACATATGTAAATGCTTTACAGGTGTTTAAAAGAGGCTGAAAAGTAAAATTCAGGTACTTACTACTTGCATTAAAATTAGATGTAGTCCTCCCTCACATAGGTGGCAGACTTTACTGCCCTCTAAAAAGCAATCAATGGTGGATTGTTTTTTAAGGTGAAGTCACATTCTATGCGGTGACAGGCATTTTACTGCATGGTAAAACTTCTGCTACCCCAGGGACACACAGGATACAATTATTTTATTATTTTCATATGTGTCCCATTTACACTTCAATGCAGCCTAGTGTTGTGCTGCATCGTGCCGTGATGAAATGCAAAACCACAATGCTCCACAGCCACTCCAGCATTGAACTAAAAGCAGAGTTTCACCCAAAAGTGGAACTTCCACTTATATGTCTCCTCTCCCCCTCCAGTGCTACATTTGGCACCTTTCGGGGGGGTTACCTGTTATTGACAGGTACCCTTTCCCATTTCCGGGAGGCAGCGCCGCGGGGTTGTCCCGCAGAAATTTGGCCCCCCTCCTCCGCCACCGGGCCAATTAGAAAGCGCAGTGCACTTTGCACATGCGCAGTAGGGAACCGGCTGTGAAGCTGAAAGCTGTGCATGGATTAAACTTGAAAAGTTAAAGATATTGTTTAGTGTGACTTTTAAAATAAAGACATAACTGCATTCATAGCAATTTAATATCTGCCTGCTGTTTAGTGTTATAGCACTGCTCATGCCTCTTTTTGTATGTTAAAATGATGCATTCCCATATTTTATAAAGCTTGCTGAAAAAAAAAAAAGTATTAAATAAAGAATGGCAATCATTCCCAGGCTATATGATTTCACGCTGTGACTTGTTCACTTTTTCTAAATGTAACATGCTTATTATCTTCCATTAAAAAAAAAAAAAAAAAAAAAAGATCTCAAGAACACTGAAAGCGGAGATTTGAAGCCGCCAGTCCAGAGTCATGCTCAGACATGTAATAACAGTCTGCATCTGCCCACTCCTCTTCCCACAGACATTCTTGCTGGCAATACCAATCCCCTTCACCACACAGCTGCCTCTCTCCCTTTATCTGTTCTGTTCTTCTAACAAGTAACTGGCTTCCGCTCACTGGTGAACAATGGAGAACCAGTCATGAATGGGAAACGCACTCCCTGTACAAACACTTACCAAATTATTACACAATTGACTCAACTTCCTAATTATCGCGGCACAGCTGAAGAGTAATGATAAAATCAACAGCAACACAATAAAAAAATTAAAGCTGCCGTTCCCAGAAAACAAAAGAAAAAAAATAGGGTTCTACATCTCGGTGTGCCGAAAGACTAAATATGCCAGGATGGTAACTTCCAGTGAATACAGGAGGCCGGCAGGTAAGTAAAAACTGGACGATGACAAGCAAGGTCACATCACTTTTATCACACCAAATGTTTTACAAAATCCCTTCAAAGAGTCTTTGTACTGCATGACCCCTTTCCAGCCCTCCCTGGGACTCTGCTTCTACTTCTGTAATGCCCTCTGTGGGAAAATACAGCCAGTGGTGAGGTCATAGTTTACAGTGTAATATGCAGCTGTCCGAGGCACAGAACTGTTGGAGTATGGACACGTGTCTTATGTCCTGTGCAAGGTGCTGATTAAGTGCATTTGCCCACATCAGGATGCCACACCCATTAGGATACATTCATACGGTCGTATAAAAATATGTGACATAGAACACAGGATCTTGCTGGCAAAAGTGGTCACGATCCTGAGTGAAAAGTGTTTTGCGATTCTGTACACATGTAACATCTGAGCAACGTTAAAAGAATACAGAGTTATAGTGTACATAGTTTGCTGTTGCTAGGACGCAGGTGGTTTCTGCCGCCTAGCTTTTTTCTGTTGCTAGGATGCAAGTGGCTTCTGCTACCTAGCTTTCTTCTGTTACTAGGACACAGGTTGTTTCTGATGCCAGGCTTTTTTCAGTTGCTAGGACGCAGGTGGTTTCTGCTACCTAGCTTTCTTCTGTTACTAGGACACAAGTAGTTTCTGCTACCAGGCTTTTTTCAGTTGCTAGGACGCAGGTAGCTTCTGTGGCCTAGTTTTCTTCTGTTGCTAGGACACAAGTGGCTTTGTTGGCCGAGCGTCCTTCTGTTGCTACGAAGCAGGCGTTTTCTACTGCCTAGCTTTCTTCTGTTGCTAGGACGCAGGTGGTTTCTGCAACCTAGCTTTCTTCTGTTGCTAGTATGCAGGTGGCTTTTTTGGCCTAGCATCCTTCTGTTGCTAGGACGAGGGTGGTTTTGGCAGCCTAGCATCCTTCTTTGATAGGACACAGGTGGATGCAATAGAGTGCATTTGTGTTGTGTGCATGTATATCTTATTACAAATATTTACATGCATGCAGAATAAAATATGGTCCTTTTGCAGGACCTCAAATGCATATATTTTTTTTTTGGCAGCACAAGTTTACTGATCTTTACACAGGTGTGTGCATGAAGCCATAGCAAACCATATCACCTGTGTTCAGATCTGTAAAAGGAAAAAAAAAAAAAAAAAAACTCTTCACAGATAAAAACGCTGTGTTGTTCGGTCCCATGTGCATAAGTCTAAAGTCATTCACACAAGCTCTCTGGGATCTAAGTGCACAATTGGTTGTAAGCTGCTTAGTGAAATACTTTCACTGTCAGACTGTGGTTCCTTTCCCTACATGTTATAAGGGAATGTATAGTAGTATAGCATTATGGGCAAGACTAAAAAAATACTATTTTTTTATTATCTGGGTATTAAATATTGCCTATAATTAAATATATAGTTTTCAGGAGGTGGGCTTTCCTACCTCTCCTGTTTACAGAACCCTATGGCTCAAGCTGAACGAACACACACAAGTGAATGAGTCAAAAGCAGTAAAATCACCCCTTCAGAGGGCTGTGAATGAAGTTTCAATCAGACAAAGCAAGCCAGGAAGCAGGCAGCTTCTACTGTGCACTCTTTAGATAACCTATACATCATTCGAAACCAGTGTTCTCTAACTAAACCTTTATTTGTAAAACAATATTACATATAACATATGAATACAATATAAACACAAACAATATAAATATAAAATATACACATATATCCATCCGTTAAAATGCTTAAAATCTTGTTGTGGTATTAAAATAAACTGTACTTAGAACCGTGACTGCTTTTTTTTTATAATGCCCTGCTGTTTACATCAGAGAGGGTCATTGTTAAGCAGCTTGTCTCCAGTCAACAGTATCCGTTATATATGCCAAATCATTTCATAGAAGCAAAATTCAAGCAAAAGAAAAAAAATGGGTATTAAACGGACAGGCAGTGGAGAGTTAGCGTTGTCTGTGTCCATTCTCCATAAGTGTAGCGGACACCAATCAGCCATCCGCCTGCTCAGTGGGGATCAGCAGACAGGTCCCGTGCTGAGCAAGCGGACTCCTAGTGGAGCCTGCCCCGTGTGGAAGGGGCCTTAAGCATTATTAAACTCAAAAGTAAACATTATATTACAGCTTATTCTTAGATGTGGCAGCTGCATTAGTTTTCTTTTTTAAGGCTTTCTTTTATTTTTACCTGGTGATCCAGCCAGTTAACTCTGATGTTTTTCAAAGAAGCAAGCTGTCCTGCAGATGTAGCAGATAATGGTTTGAGACAAACAATTTACCACTGGCTAACATTCTGCTTACAATAATCAGCTTTTACTTATTTATGTAAAACCTTTATCCCAAAAGGAAAAAACGGTCTGCTCTAACTGCTTATTAAGTGTTTGCTTGAGTTCAGGTTCAATTTATTAGTGTATCTAAATCTGCTAGTACATTCAACACTCT
>BLSH010513674.1:715368-730219 GCA_018402905.1 Glandirana rugosa | reverse complement strand
CATAGATTTGGATTTGAGAAATTGTACTCCATTCCGATACACGTCGAATTCCGGACCAAGTGTGGATACGTAAAAATCACGTAAAAGTCTAAACGTCTTTGTGTGATGTCAGGTAAATTGTACCAAAGGATACCAAGAACACGGGTAGATACGTAAGATACCTTTCCCTGTCCCTGAAAAGACCAAAAACTAAGGTATCTGAAGTCACCTAGTTTTTACACATAACTTTTTGAGTTTTACGTGGACCTCATACGTTTGACGTTAGACGTATCCACACTTGGTCCGGAATACACCTTGTACGGGTTGTGTGGTGTGAACTGCCCTTGTAGGCTTATCCCCTAACTTGTGTTGGGCATGTTCCACATAAGGCCTGGTTCACACCTATGCAGATTGCAGTTTGCATACTCCAGGTGCATTTTGAGTTTTTCAATACACATTTTTGATCCACTGAAGTCTATGGAATCAAAAACCAGAAAAGTCCCTGTCCCTTTCCATAGAATGCATAGATGGGCACAAGAACCATAGGAAACCATGTTAAATGGACTGTAGTGTGTTTCTGCAAATCTGAAAATGCACTAAAAATGCATAGGTGTGAACCAGGCCTTAAGCTGCACATAGCCTTACCTCATGTTAAAGAGTTTAGGTTTAGATACACCTAAAAAGTTGAAGGATTAGTTCCTAAAAAAAACACTCATCTTTGTACAATCGCAAAACAAAAGATGATGTAATAAGTCTGAAATACTTACACGGAGTCACATTGTTGTCTGGCAGGTACAATGTCTCTGTTCAAATCTCAAAGCATACAGAGAATTGTTAGGAATTAGGGCTAAAGCTTTACCACCAGATTTATGAATACTTCAGCCAAAAACACATGAAAGAAGATGAAAGCAACTTAATTGATTGCTGGTAATCGCTTATCCACAGATAGAAAACCTTGGAGTAGGGTACAATTATCCTTTAATGTTTACTTCAGCTTTTACATGGCTAATGCCATATAGATAGGTTTCCCCAACATGAAAAAGAGCAAGCAGCATGAAGCAAAGTAACCAGCCACGGCTACAAGGCGAAGGCTCCTCAGGGAAGCCTAGGCCCCATTTCTCTTCCAGGCGATCCCAGATGGCTGCTACTCCCTGGAATTGGCACATGTTTTCCAAGCAAGGCAGTAACAAAACAAGGGAACAGCTTCATCTCAATTTTGGCAGCTCAGATTTTATTTACTGAAGCTAACCCGAGATGGTCACAATATTTTATTTGATCAAGCTCAATATTACGGTGAACAACCAACATAATTCCAGTCTTGAGACTGACACATTTCGAAGAACCACAGGTACTACATTGTAGTCAGTCGGGAGAGAGCAGACTGTTTGTGGCCTAGGGAGTGCAGCCAGTGATTAATGGTCATCATTCATCATCTCCATCTGAATAAAGAAACACAGGATCACTGCAGGTAATGTCAGGTGAAAGTAGACTGTTTGTGGGCTAAGGAGGACAGCCAATAGTAGTGGTCAATGTCTGAACAAAAAAACTACAGATATTGCCATTGCAAACTGGGGCCTAGGGATGATGAGGAACACTATAAAAACATAAGGACCTAAGGACTTTAAGATAGACCAGTGTTTCTCAACTCCAGTCCTCAATGCACACAAACAGGTCATGTTTTCATGCTCTCCATTATTTGCACAGGTGATTTGATCTGTTTCATTGCCTTAGTAATTACAGCAGCCATTTCATCTGAGGGAAATCATGAAAACATGACCTGTTGAGGACTGGAGTTGAGAAACCCTGAGATAGACTATACATCTACAGACTATACTACACATCTTCACTGTGGTCAATTATACTGCACTATAGAGTCTATATTTACTAAGCGGAATGCTAGGTACAATCGTAGGCTTGTGTGTATGAAAGAGGCCAATTTGTAAACCTTTTAGCTTACATCTGGATTTCGCCCTCAACACTCCACAGAAACTGCTCTCCTAAAACTCACAACCGATTTACTAACAGCACAAACCAACGACACGATTCTGTACTCCTACTTCTGGACCTTTCGGTTGACCACCCCCTCCTCCTCAAAAAACATTTTTTCTTTGGTCTCCGTGACTGTGCTTTCCATTGGCTCTCAATCTACCTATCCCACCACACCTTCAGAGTCAATTACAATTCTACTCCCTCTTCTCCTCTTTCTTTCTCAGTCAGGGTCCCCCAAGGTTCTGTTCTCAGACCTCTCCTATTCTTGATCTACACCTCCTCCCTGGGTCAGCTGATAGCCTCCTACTGCTTTCAACATCATTTCTGACGACACCCAAGTCCATCTGTCTACCCCTCAGCTCACATCAGTCTCCTCGTGTATCACCTATTTACTGACCGACATACGAGTCTGGACATCACACCACTTCTTCTGAAGCCTCCTCGTACACACGGTGCGATGGTCATATGAAAAAGGTTGTACAACAGCTTGTTGTGCGATTATCCGACTGTTCGTACGCGCGATTAGAACAGCCGACATGCGACGGTCGTACAACAGAAGTTGAATGAGCAGACTAGAAAACTTTTGTTGTACAACAAGCGGCCGTACGACTGTTGTACCGTGTGTACAGAGGAGTTGGTCCAACAAGTTGTACATGCAAAACACGCATGCTCAGAAGTCAGGAACGCACAGAAGTATCCGTTCCTGTAAACCTACGTTCCTAATTCACAAATCACATTCACCTCAACTTCCTCTTTATACGCTTGTAACACATCACTATGATAGGCTCGGTCGTACGATTGCTTGGTGCACGTCAGTATGCGAGACACAACAGCCGACATACGATTTTGGACATCCGGTCGTACGACCGTCACATCGTTCTGTACGAGGCTTCACTCAACCTGTCTTAAACTGAGCCCATAATATTTCCTCCTCCACTTGCCCTTTCCCCCGACTTCCCTGTCAAGATCAATGACACAACCATCAACCCATGCCAGCATGCCAGACTCCTGGGTGCTATCCTAGACTCCGAACTCTCCTTTCGCCCCCAATATCCTCTAAACTTTCCAAAGTTTAATGCCTCAACCTTTGTAACATCTCCAAAATATGCCCCTTCCTGGCCAATGACATCACCAAGCTCTTAGTCCACTCCCTGGTCCTATCTTGCCTTGACTTCTGCAACTCCCTCCTCATTGAATTACCTTTACATAGGCTATCCCCTCTTCAGTCCATCATGAATGCTGCTGCTGCCAGACTCATCCACCTTACCAACCTTTCAGTGTCTGCCACCCCTCTCTGCCAATCCCTCCATTGGCTGCCACTCACCCAAATGGAATTCAAAATACTAACAACTTACAAAGCCATCCACAATTCTGTTCCCAGCTATATCACTAACCTAGCCTCAAAATCCCAACCAAATCGTTCTCTTCATCCCTCGCAAGACCTCCTACTCTCTAGTTCCCTTATCACCTCCTCCCATGATCGCCTCAAGAACCTCCCGAGCCTCTTCCACCCTATGCACTTCCTTACCCCAATCTGTCCTACTTTCTCCCACTCAGTCCGCTTTTAGGTTATCCCTCTAAACAGAAGCCCATCCTGTCTCAACCAACAACTATACTTTTATTTTGTCGATCAGCTAATCCTCCACAGTTATTACCGTTTGTATCACTTGACCCTCCCTTTTACACTGTAAGCTCTAATGAACAGGGCTCTCAGATTCCTCCTGTATTGAATTTTATTCTAACTGTGCTGTCTGCCCTCACGTTGTAAAGCACTGCACAAACTGTTGGTGCTATATAAATCCTGTATAATTATAATAATAATCTGGGGTTGTACAATGTTCCAAATTGTCCAATACGATTGCTCTTCACCTATGCATTAGCGAAGCCTGTACAATCTAGATCCCCAATACGGTTGTATGTACCAGGTTCTGCTCTGGCCCATGAATAAATATTACTCCCCTTTACCCATGGACCTCACAATAGCGGTGTTGTCTGCATGTGGAAATTTCAGTGCTGCAACAAAATATCTGATTTGGGTGGTGACCAAGTAAAAATGCCACCCTTTTAGAGAATGGAGGCAGTTGGGTAGAACACAGACAGGCATATCCCTCACCAACACAACAAGAGATGAACTGACCCAGGGCACTTAATCACTGGACACAGTGTGACCCTTTCCTCCAGTTTGGGTGATGTCATGCTTTCCATAAAGTTATTTCAGCGTTTGAAAATCTCCAAGCAAGAAAGCCAGAGTTCACTACCACTCAATTATTAACCCTTGAACTCCTAGAATATAGCCAACAATGCTTGTAATACATATACCTAAAAGTTAAAGGTCATTTCAGGACAAACAAATCGCTGCAGAAACATCCAATATACCAGTTAGGCTCGGTTCACACTGCTGACTTGGGATCAGACTTGTGAAACCCCAAGTCGCGTGACTTTACATTTTAGTCAATGAGAGCGGTTGTAATTAGCACTACTGATGTCACTCCGACTTTAGAAAAGGTTCCTGTACTACTTCAAGGTGACTTCTATCCGGCTTGCGGTCATAGACTTTAACTGAAGTCGCCTCCTAGTTGGATCCTCATCTATATTGATGAGATTTGGATCCGACATTACAGGAAGATTATCCAAGCATTTGCTGAAGTTGCTTAAAAGTCGCACCAAGTAGTACTCAAGTCGCCAGCAAATCACTAAGACGTCGCCTGGCAAAGTCCCATGACTTTCATGTTGCGGCAGTGTGAATGAATCGAGCCTAAAGGTTACAGACTGAACCTCACGCATAGGACACTGTCCTAACTGTAGGGGCGTGATATCAGATCATTCATAAGCAGGTAAATGGTAGGAGTCATACTGGCAGCAATCAGTACTAGAACAGGACAGATCACACATAAGTTTGATATAAGTAAAATTTTACAATAAATAAAATAAAAACGTCATACTAGGTATCTAAATGACAATAAAAAACGTATGACAACTCTGATAGGGGAAAAGCCAAATTTGTCAATGTTGCCATCAGAATAAACCTCAGGATCCAGTATCAGGGTATTTCACAATACTGAGATCTGTACAAATGATGTACACATTGCCATTGTTGCAATAAGAAAAAGAAAAGAGAATGTAAAGAGCTCCTGAACAAAAGGAACAGAGGCGGCATTTCAGTCCCTGGGTAGGATTGTCAATGTACAGGTCAAACCCTTCTCTTTCTACCAGTTAGCGTTTATACATGTGCTGCACAGTGTACATTTATGGCACTGCTGTGCCATGACAACATCACTCATCACGCATGTGATGTCATCACAGCCCAACCAACCAAGCATCCAAAGTGACGGAGCCCTGAAGGCAGACCAGCAGAAGATAGCAGCACCTGTGACCTTTGGGAAAGCAGACTACACTTTAGGGGATCGTTTGCCAGGTAAGTCTGCTATAATGTGCAAATATGTTGTGCATATTAGCTCATTATGGCTAAAAGCTCCTGGGGCCCAATTAAAAATTTGGCAGAGGTTGCATAGCGTGCAAATATGACGTGCATACTTGTACATAATGGCAAAAGCTCCTGAAAAGTTTACTCCTTGGGAAATTGATTGCAGGAACATTAAGAACTAAGAAGAAACTGCTAGCAATTGTAATGTTGCCCAGCATACAGCCGACATGCATTCATTTCATATTCAGCCCCTTTAATCTAAAAGGGCTGCGAATATGAAATGCTGCCTGTACCAGCTGACTGCTCTGTGCACTCATGGGACTCTCTAGATACACATTTTTGAATCTTGAGCTTCTCCACAGAAATCTAATATTGTACAGGTTTATAGGTTGTACACATAAATGCAATTTTTATGCAGCTTAACTTTAGAAAATCTACGATTCCTGTGGGGGAAACGCTTGTTATTCCCTACATAGCTTAGAAGCCGGTTTATCGTTGCACTTTGTAAAAACCTGAAATCCGAGGTACTAAAGTAAAAAATAGAACACTGAAGGATGTATACAGGTGCTGTAAAATCTGTAACGGATTGTGGATGTGATGAAAGCTTTAAATGATTTCGGCATAATAGTTGATTGTGCCTGCGTATTGTGTTACTTGCTTGTTACTATGACAGCACACAAAAGGTATAGGCGCAACAAGCCCAATAATGATTCAGCACCAAGGACATCAATAGACCTTATCTTTTGAAAGTAAAAGAACAATCCCTTAATAATTTATAGCACCGGTCAGAAGAAAGGAAATTTGCATACTCCGACTCTCATTCTACGATTTTAAATCTGACTTTTATTGATGTCGCACTGTAAAGCCTGGTACACACCATCAGTTTTTTTTTGTTCAACCTAGCGGGTTGCAGGAGAAAAAAAAAACAAAAAAACTGAACAGCTCGGGAGGAGATCCTGTACTTACAATCCAATGTTAGTACACAGATCTCCCCGCTGACCTATTGTGCTCTGACAGGGGGCAATCCCCCCGCCAGAAGACACCATTCGGCAGACCTTTTTCGGTCATACCACTTCAACAGCAGCCGGACGTTCAGCCGGCTTCTGTCAGACCGGCTGCTGTACACAGGGGCCGACTGTTGCCAGTTTCTATTGAACTGGCTGATGCCACCCGATATTCAGCCCATGTGTACAGGACTTTAGGCTGGCCATATATGGCTCCGTTTTTTTTTTTCTATTCTATTGCTCTCAGCCTCCTCAAAATTCTTTTCATTTGCTGCTGTGATCAGACTTCTTAATTAGAGGGTGACTGTGTATTCTCCATGGCCCTACAGTATGAAGGAATGTAGCCATTCTCTCTTGCTCGTTCCCGAGGTGGACTATGGATGTTGGGCGATGAGATCTGTAGTGCACATAGAGCACTGCACATGACTGGCACCGCTAGTTCCAAACAAATGGAAACTAGTTGGAAAAAAAGGGATATAGGAGTTCATGGGAGGACATTACAAGGTTACAGAAAAACACAGCAAAACAATTTCCTAAAGGCTATTAGGTAGTGAATGTGTATGGATTATTTTTGGAGAAAATATAATATTTAAAAACACTACAGCACCAGTTGTAATTTCTCTGGGTAGAGTTGATTCTTGGGAATTTTTCGGACAATACTTACCTGCAATAGTGGTACCCCTAGGTGTATGTCATTTCTGCTGTAGTGTATACTGTGGCCTGCAAAAGCAACAAAGTAGCCACTTCTATGCCTGGGGGCTTTAGACTGCTGCTTCCTGTTTTCCCTACCTTCCGACTTGCACGCCCCTGTGATGGGACAAATCTTGGATGTGGGAGAAGGTGAACCTGAGATGGTGACCTGGAAAAAAATCTCCTAACTGAACTCGCCAGATTTCAAAGCCATGGGGCACCTACTGGAGACCTGACAGGATATGAAGGCACTTCAAACTAGCCATACACAAGGAGCATTTTGGTTGAAAAAAATGAATTTTCGGAATTATCGTTCAGTCTGCGAATGATCAATGGAGACAAACTGAAAATCGTTTTGGACTAGTTGAACCAGGGAATTTGAAGGCTCAAGATGGATTTTTTTTTTCGCTTTTCTGATTCAAATGAAATTCTAACTGTTTATATGGTTCTCAGTTGGGGAAAATCATTTGTATTCATTTGTAAAGATCCAAAATTGAATGTCAACGTTTTATACATAGGTATGGCAATAGAGCTAAACGTTTAAAGGGATTTCAAATTAAATTCATTTATTCCATGATGGCATTATCAAATGTTCTGTCCAATGATTTTCATAGTTTCATAGGAAAATGCAAACCAAAGTCTAAATGTGTATGACCAGCTTCGGTGTAACAGTCTTGGGGAGAATATGGCTCTACATAGAATAGGCTAAGTTCACCTTCTGGAGCGTGTTAGACCTATATTAACGTATAACATGCTCCAGCTCCAGCCACCCGCATCTCCGGATCCCCTTCCCCTTGTGACAGCTGGCTGGGGAGCCTCTACCCGCATCTGCTGTCACATGTCAACATTGGTGTGGCTGTGTGGGGCTCCGCCTACGCAGAAATGTCAATCATTTACAGTAATCTGAGAATTGTGAAATAAACTTGGGTTGGTAGATCTTCCACCCTGCTTGTAGCACAGAAGTTTGGGTTGGTAGCCAAAGGGACATGGAGTTAAAATATTAACACTCCTGGCTGACATCACTTTCTCCTACCAAAAAAAATAACAGACTGAAGTTCTCTTTTTTATTATGACTGAGTAAATACAGCAGTGAAATGCTATTAAGAGCAAGAGTCTGGTGAGATAGTTGAAGTGATTACATAAGCAGTGGTTCCTTCTTTCTTTTCTCTAAACCCCTATGTGGTTTGGGAGTGTCTGAGTAACATCCCCAGTTCCTCCTCTTCTCATTAACTTATGTTATTGCCTGGAACCATAAACCCATTAAGTCTTTTATCATAATTACTATGCTCTTCTACATGTTTGCTATGTATCTTATTAAACATTTGGGGATTCATGTAGCAATTTATTTCCAACTGTCATACTAAATATACATCAGCAATGTGATCATCAAAAAAAATCAGATGTGATTACTTCACTGTTTTAGCAAGCTGAAGGAAAATAGGTAATCTGCTAGGAAAAAATATATAAAAACTATCACTAACAACTGTCATTTGCCAGAAGGGCCGGAGTTTTTGGAAATGGCATCCTGAGAAGGTGGGTAATCTAGCCTGCGCCAGCTTGGTTTTAAAAGGGACACCAAACAATATCCCTATTTTAAGGCAGTGGAATTTGCTTTTCTCTGTTATTATATTACTATCCGGATGCACTGTACATACCTAAAGTATTCACAATGGTTCACTTTTTCCACATTTTGTTAAGTTACACCCCTATTCCAAAATGGATTAAATTCATTCTTTTCCTCAGAATTCTACAAACAATACCCTATAATGATAACATGAAAGAAGTTTGTTTGAGATCATTGCAAAATTAAAAAGAAAAAAAAATCCAAATTTTTTTTGATTTAAATCAATTTTTTTGATTTTTATCAGATTTATTTTAATAAAAAGTTTTAGGAGTAAAAATCAATCTAAAGATAGTTTTCTATTTAAGATAAATTAATAATTTAGTCTGTTCAGTGTGAAATGGAGCTTAGTTATGTAGCATGAGGCTGTGTATTCTGCAATATTTACATTTTTGGTAAACTCCTTCAATGAATCCAAGCTCTACAACAGTGGTTCTCAACTCCAGTCCTCGGGACCCACCAACAGGCCAGATTTTAAGTATTACCTTGGGCAGATGCAGACTAGAATACTGGAATCACTGAGCAGCAAATTATATCACCTGTGATGCATTTCAGTTATCCTGCAAACCTGGCCTGTTAGTGGGTCCCGAGGACCGGAGTTGAGAACCACTGCTCTACAAGCTGAGATAACATGCACTGCATTGATGCATTCACATCATTTCACAGTAACCATGAGATAAAATAAAGTTCAGGAATATTCCTTTATCCCCTTGTTTTGCAAATCTATGTACACTACAAACTGTATGATTGAATCGGTTCTGATATTGCTGTTTTACTAACCTGACAGCTTATTATTCTAAATAGGAAACCTTCATTATGTTTGCAAATATTAAAAATTCTAACTACCAGCAAGAATAAGTCCTTACATTTAAAGAGCACCTGTCATTTCAGATTCATCATGGCAGCATCTGTTAGCGGGCATCCACGTCCCTCACCTTTTTGTGTCACTGCCGCATCACTAGTCGTCCGATTAAAGTGAATGGGACTGTCGGTGAGTCAACAGCGGGTCAGAGGAGAAGCCACTGAGGGACAGAGATGACAGTTGCTCTTTAAAAATGATTTAAATTGAGCCTTTTTACTAGTGATATAAATTAAAATTTAAATAGTCTTGATTTAAATCAAATCCACCTTGTTCACAGCCTTTGCCATGGCACTCAAATTTGAGCTCAGGTGCATCCTGTTTCCACGGATCATCCTTGAGTGGTTTCTACAATTTGAACAGACATGGATTTGGAAAGGCACACACCAGTTTATATAAGGTCCTACGATTAACATTGCATGCCAGAGCACAAATCAAGCCATGAAGTCCAAGGAATTGTCTGTAGACCTCTGAGACAGGATTGTATCGAGGCACATATCTGGGGAAGGGTACAGAAAAATTTCTGCAGCATTGAAGGTCCCAATGAACACAGTGGCCTCCATCATCGGTAAATGGAAGAAGTTTGGAACCACCAGGGCTGCCCGACCAAACTGAGCATTCAGGGGAGAAGGGCCTTAGTTAGGAAGCTGAAGAAAAACTCTTTGGCCTGAATGGCAAGCATCATGTCTGGAGGAAACCAGGCAATGCTCTGCACCTGGCCAATACCATCCCTACAGTGAAGCATGGTGGTGGCAGCATCATGCTGTGGGGATGTATTTCAGCAGCAGGAACTGGGAGATTAGTCAGGATAAAGGGAAAGATGAATGCAGCAATGTGCAGAGACATCCTTGATGAAAATCTGCTCCAGAGTGCTCTGGACCTCAGACTGGGGCAAAGGTTCATCTTCCAACAGAACAACAACCCTAAGTACACAGCCAACAAGGGAGTGGCTACAGGGCAATTCTGTGAATGTTTTTGAGTGGCCCAGCCAGAGCCCAGACTTGAACCCGATTGAACATCTCTGAAGAGATGTAAAAATGGCTGTGCACCGTCGTTCCCCATCCAACCTCATGGAGCTTGAGAGGTCCTGCAAAGAATGGGAGAAACTGTCCAAAAATAGGTGTGCCAAGCATGTAGAATCATACTCAAAAAGACTTGAGGCTGTAATTGGTGCTAAAGGGGCTTCAACAAAGTATTGTGCAAAGGTTGTGAATACTTATGTACATGTGATTTTTTTTGTTTTTTTTACTTTAATTAAATTTGCAAAGATTTCAAACAAACTTCTTTCACGTTGTCATTATGGGGTATTTGTTTGTAGAATTTTAAGGAAAATAATAAATTTAATCCAATTTGGAATAAGGCTGTAACATAGCAAAATGTGGAAAAAGTGAAGCGATGTGAATACTTTCCGGATGCACTGTAGAAGCAAATGTGCTCAGAAAAATTACAGCTGGCGTGTAATTTATTTATTTTTTTGCAGAATGATGTACAACGAATAATAAAGTGCATAGGAAGTAAAAAAAAATGCAGTCAGTGAGATCATAAATTGAGAGTTACAAACAAACTACACTGAGCGGGTCATACAATTGAGCAATTTTAACCACTTTCAACCAGCTTTTAAATCACAAAAACAAATCAAAGTAACCCAACACCAAACATTTCTACTAAAACTGAAAAATCACGAACTGTTGTCCTGACCGAAAGGGTTTAAATTTCCCTCGTAATTCCATCCTGAAGGATCAGCATAAGAAGAATTTGCCAGGAAATTCGATTTCCTCTAACCACACAACACACAAGTTCATTAACAATCGGTTACATTCCAAAGAGCAGTGTGTGGTTTAAGAAAGTATGACATCATAGAAAAGGGAAAAGTGTAGTCTAGACACTCGGTAGGCACGTAGCACATCATTTGTAGAGCTATACATAGAGTTTTCATGCCAATTCTGTGTGCATTTTTAATTTTAACAACTAAAATGAACATTACAATCATATTTATTTATTTCTCTCATATATGCAGAATTTGGAATGGCAATTGAATAGTTACAGCATCAAATATTTACCTGCCTAACATTTGTGAAAATTCCCCATGAATATAGTCAAAGGGTTCTTTAGATATCTACAACCCTACCATGATCAGTGGTCTCCAAACTGCAAACCTTTTGCTACCTGGCCCTTGGGGCACTATTCCACCAAGATGGTGGTCACCAACCTTTTGGACCTCACAGACAACTAAACTCACAATTTTGAACCCAGCGGACCAACATGAATTCTTCAAGCCTTATAAAAGACGTGGATCTGGCTCTCTGTCCCCTTCACCCTGGATCACATGGCTGCCTTATACACACAATGCAGAGTGCCCAACCTGCACACTGCTGCCTCACACGGACTCATCATTGGATCTCACCTCTTTATACAGCCATGTGCTCGAGCTCCATGCTCCCTCCCAGTCTGATCAGTGCTGCCATTGGAAGTCCCCCTCCTTCACCTCCTGCTCTTTGCCCTACTCCCAGTGCCTCCCTCTGAGTTCACAGGAGCCAAAACTACAGTGGAGGCATCACGTATCAATGCGAGCTGACAGTATTGACTGTCAGCGCGCATTGAGAACCCTGGAAACAATTGGGATCACATTTAGAAGAACAACAAATAAGTAATATAGTGAGCTCAGTATCTAGTTCTGCGATAGACATAAATACAATAGAAATGAACTATAAAGGTTTGTCCAGATGGTATAGAACACCTGAGAAAGCACAAAAATACCAACCAAAGAAATCTCCACTGTGCTGGAGAGGCTGTAACATGAAGGGCACCATGACCCATTTATGGTGGGAATGCCCTAAAATGTGAGAGTACTGGCAAGAAGTGGAGCAATATATTACAGAGATTACAGGTATAGAGATACCAGACGATCTGTGGCATTGCCTATTCCGTAATACCAATAAAACAATACAGAAGTACAGTGCTGCCATATTTGCTAAACGCAGCAAAAGGAGTAGTGTAATTCCAAAAAAAATGTCTAGAACCAGAAAGATCCTCAATATGGGAATGGTTTAAAAGAGTCAAGTACAAATATAATATGGAGTACCTATGTAGCAGGGAAGAGCATAGAATAGAAACATTTGCTGGAATTTGGGAAAGGTGGACAGATTTCAAGAAAACTAGTAAATATGTGGAATATGTGTAGAGTAGGATATGAGCAGGAAGGGAGATGGAGATTGGGAGGAGGGAAGGGAGAGTAGGCACAGTAGCGGGGAGAGGAGATGGGGTGTTACAGGGGGGTTGTGGACCGCTGCACCAAGTGATATGAGTCCTTATTCCTTCTACTGACACCAATGATGAGGCACTATTCCTTCCACAAATATCAACAGTGGGACTTAACCCCTTCAGCCCTGGTGGGATTTGCACCCTTAATGGACAAGCCATTTACTGGGACAAGTTACTGCGTCGCTTTAACTGACAATTGCCCGGTCGAGCGACGTTGTAACCAAACAAAACTGATGTCCATTTTTTCCTACAAATAGAGCTTTCTTTTGGTGGTATTTGATCACCTCTATTTTTTACGTTTAAAAAAAAAAAAAAAAAAAAAAAAAAAAAAAAAAAAAAGTTTCTTTCATTAGTTAAGGCCGATATATATTCTTATACATATTGTTGGTAAAAAAAATCCTAATATATTGATTGGTTAGTGCAAAAGTTATCGCGTCTACAAACTATGGGATAGATTTGGGGACTTTTATTTTTTTATGGGTAATGGCGGCGATCTGCGATTTTTAACAGGACTACGACATTGCGGCGGACAAATCTGACCCCAAATGATACTTTTTGGGGACCAGTAACATTATTACATTGATCAGTGCTATATGTTCCCTGGGTGTGTACTAACTGTAAGGGGGGGGGGGGGGGGGACAAGACCGATCTCACTGTTTCTGATACTTGGAAGAGTAGATCTCTGCCATGTCCCCTGTCAGAACGGGGATCCGCCTTGTTTACATAGGCAGATCCCCATTCTGCTTCTATACAAGGCGATCGCGGGTCACCAGCAGACAGAGTCCACCGGACCAGCGGGTACGCTTGTTGGGGTACAATTCCTCACACCGATACCAATGTTGGGGCATGATTCCTCCCACTGACACCAATGTAGGGGCCTGCTCCTTACCACCGACACCAATGTAGGGGCACTATTCCTCCCACTGACACCAATGTTGGGGCATGAATCCTCCCACTGACACCAATGTTGGGGCATGAATCCTCCCACTGACACCAATGTTGGGGCACGAGTCCTCCCACTGACACCAATGTTGGGGCACGATTCCTCCCACAGACACAAATGTAGGGGTATGATTCCTCCCACTGACACCAATGTCGGGGCACTAGTCCTCCCCTCTTACACCAATGTAATGGCAGGATTCCTCCCACTGACACCAATGTTGGGGCACGATTCCTCCCACTGACACCAATGATGGGGCACCATTCATCCCTGACACCAATGATGGGGCACAAATTCTCCACTATTCCTTGAACTGACACCAACTATGGGGCACAATAATTTATTCACTCCCACTCACCACCACGCCTTAGGAATTACTCTCACTGGCCAAAGTCTTCAGACAGTAAATTGTTCCTTTCTTTATAAGAAGGACCTAGAAGTCTAGAGGAGTATAGTATAGATGTAGTATTTGTAATGCTGTATCCTATGTATTACAATACCAGTAACAAGTCACCTCTCAGTTCAAACCAGCTTTATAGGATGTAAGACTAGTCATTAGATTCTCTATAAGGGTTTTGTACCGGACAACCCCCATGAACTCCTGTCCCAACTCTTGGTGACCACATCCACTATTCATTAATTACTGATCAGAATGTAGGATATTTCGACCAAACTTGACTCTCCACTGAACAATGACCATAACATTATGTATCCTATGTCGTAATGTTTATGATGTAGATATGATATGAGGAGATCTGAAGATCCAGGAAGAATATTTCTTTCCTTGTTAAATGACAGACTTCTGAAACCGGTCACTCTCATTAAGGATTCCGCACCACCACTCACCCTCACTTATTTAATAACACGGGGTATCAACCACAGTCAAGTTCCTTATCACCTCTTAAACACGGGGTAGTAACCACAGTCCCTACTTACCACGGGGTAGTAACCACAGTCACCCTCCTTAGCACGGGGTTGTAACCACAGTCACCCTCCTTAGGACGGTAATGTAACCACATTCTCCCCTCCTGATCACGGGGCTGTAACCACAGTCACCCTCCTTAGTATGGGGATGTAAACACAG
>BLSH010513674.1:659608-692045 GCA_018402905.1 Glandirana rugosa | reverse complement strand
ATATATATATTAGATAAATTGGGACACACGCATGGAGGACTCGGTTTTTTTTCCTTCTTTTGTTTAGATATTTTTTAAGTGTGGTTCCGACCCGTGAGTGAGGAAAACCTGTACAAACAGCGTCATTGGGTAAACGTTTTCCGCGTAACATTATATATTTAGAAATGAACCATCGTCGTGAAGACTGGTGGGTCGAATATGAGATGTACCCCGTTTTTCTAGATCTCAGAAGTGATCTCGACGTTGTCACCCGGGTTATTACCCTGGGTTGGCGAGTACCGAAGTCCAAAAGGAGTGAGTGCCCAGCCTTGGTGTGAATTTTTTATAGATTTGTTTTCTTCCTTTTTTTTGGCTCAGGAGGTACGCACACAGGGTTAAATAGATTATATATATATATTATATACATACACACACATACAAACCCATTACAGGTCTCTTTTCCCAAACCGGAGATCATGAATATTTATAGATGTGTCCTGCTTTGCTCTTTATACCCGTCTGACTGCCATTGGCTGACAGAAAGTCTATAGTGATTACAGCAATTGTAATTATTAGTAGACAGGTGTGCAGACAAGTGCAGGTCGCTGTTATAATAGCTGATGATTTTTTACTATGTGATAACAGCTATGTACAAAATCTTTAATTAAATGTAAATGTCTGCAATAATTAAATACAAATTGCATCATACTGATCATTTTAATCCCAACCTTAAAGCTGAACTGTGACAAGAATAACTCTTGCAGTGGGAAACACCACACCTTTTTCTGGCAATGTTTGAGGTCTGGCCTGGATAAAACCATGGTTGCCCCCATTGATACAAAGAAAAGAAAAAAAAAATGCATGAGAACATGAAGGAACAGAAAATGTGTTATCTGAGGAATCATCAGGTAAAAATAAAAAGCAAAAAAAAAAAAAAAACTGAAAGAAAAAAAAAAAAAGGAAACTAAATGCAGCCACCACATTTAGGCTGGGTTCCGACTGGTACAAACACAGAAACTGCACGCGGTGCAGATCACATGCGATGTCTGTGCGATGCGAATTCAGCCATACACTTTGTATCACATTCGAACCAAAATAGTGCAAGAACCTTTTTTTGGTCTGCACTTAAATCAGATCGCATGGGTGTGAACACCCATGCAATCCGATTCCTGTACCATTCTAAAGTTAGCACTGCGATCTGCAAACTGATCTGGGGGTGTCATTAACTTTACACTGACACCCGCAGCGGTTCGCAGTGTGAACTGTCTGCGATTCAGGTGCGATGGAAGAACCTGCACAGGATTCGCAGGGTTTCCCGCATGGCACCAGTGTGAACCCAGCCTTTAGGACTGGCAAGCTGCAACATACAGTATTCCATTCTTGTTCAAAGGTTTGGATACATGAGCAATTCAAAAGATTATACTTTAGCAAAAGCCATAATCATTCATTATGCATTCATTCAGATAATTAAAACACTGACCTTTTGGTTTATTTATTCTTATGAATTATTTTTCGAAAAAGTAAAAAAAAAAAAAAAAAAAAAGTTTTGCTTTATTTAGCGGAGGATACGCTCATGTAGCCAGATGCAAGAGCAATGCAATGCACATGTCTAGACTGTGGTCTCCATACAGCCCTTCTGGAGCAATTACAAGCACTAATATCGTCTAGACTGCCACTCTTTGCTCAAGTGTTTTCTTTTATTCACTGCTTGGCTGTCTGGCATCTGGTATATGATAATAAGGTGCACTGTGGTTTCTCAATCTGCAACTTGTGCTTTTATGTAGGTCTGTACCATGGCCATAAGAAGGCACTTCAGTGGCATGTATTGGTCTAAAAAAATAACCATAATAAATATGAGATGGCTTATTGGTTTTCAGATGCTACATTCTCTGCAATCTACCTGTGTGATAGATTTCCTATTTGCTTAATGTTCTTTTATGTTTTGAAACAAAAATAAAAGAATATAATGAATATTATATATATATATATATATATATATATATATATATATATTTTTTTTTTTATTTTTTTTTTTATTTCATTACAGCACCAGCTTTTCTCCCAACTAGTTTATACATTAGACTTACCAACATGGGGATTTGCTGTGACTACATAATAAAGCCCAAGTCCAGTTTGCCAAAAAAATAAAGGTCAGCAGGGCGAGCCTCTGGTAGCGGTCATGGGGCATGCCAGGCTGTATTGTTTCTGACCTGATGTTTCTTTCATCCACAATCCAGTTCGACGGATATTGACTAATGGAAAGCCAGCCATAGACGGTTCGAATCAAACCGTGTGTGGGCAGGCTGAATGTAATAAGTTGATCGATCGATTTATCGATCGATTGATCGATCAACTTGGATGCAGCCAGCCTGTCCATTTCACTTGCGATTATCGCTAGCGGCTGCTATAGCAGCTAGCAATAATCACGATCTTCTAGCGGGGATGGCTTCTCCCAGAGGCACTCTAGTCAGCACCAATATGTCTTTGCCCCCCTCTTCGGCCATCTTGATTGGCCTGCCTGGAATGACATAATTTCCATGCACATGCATAGGAGTTATTTTATCCAAGCAAAAATGAATGCAGAGAATGTACATTGAGCTGCACATAAGTAGCTCAATGTATAATTATAAGGCTAGCCATACACGCATAGAGTTCTCTCGTTAAGTTTGCAGCCTGAATGAGCGCAAATCAACAAAGCGCTGATCATTTTCCACTCGGCTCAGTTAAAGTGATACAAAACTCACACTGTTTAATTTACATGGTCGATTCTCTTTCTGTATTGGATGGTGGCACTGTAATTATTTTATAAGTAATAAAAAAAGTACTTTTTTCCTAATCAATACACAGCTGTCACATGACCCAGATCTTTCCCAGCCTGTCTGCAGGGAAACACAAGCAGGAGGAGCCTCCAGTACTCTGCTGCTGGTCACATGTAAATACATCAAAACAGCCTTTGGAATACAGAGTAAAAATAAATAATATCAATAAACTGTTTTAAAAGTGTCATCCAAATATATGGAAGTGAATGTACGGGGTATGGGTGTCCCATTAGCACCCAGACGCCAAAATGAAAATAAGCATGGACTATCTCAGCACTCAAGGGTAACACAAGTGTATATAAGAAAATTTTGCGGGACTTTTCACGGCTATTTCCCCCAGAGACGTGTTGCTATCTGTCATTCGGTCTGACTCACGCTGTATGCATGTTTACTTAACTTCGGATCCTAGCTTATCTTTTGAATCCTAGTCCTATACCTTGGACATATTATATCTACCTATTGATACTGTCTCTGGGGGAATTTGCTCCTGCCGTCATCCCATTTGGAAGTTACTCAGCTCCCTTTGTCCCCCCATGTCCGCTGTGGGGGGATAGCCCCTAGTGGGCGTGTTCTTGCCCCTTCAAGTTGGCTGTGATCACTGTGGTTTTAAAACAATATAGCTGTATGCTGTTAAATCTCCTGAAGAAGCGGAAGTCCCGCGAAACCGGTCGAGAGTACCAGATACCATGTACAGCTCACATGCTAAGGGCCGGTGGTACCCCTTGTGGGGACCACTATAGGCACTTTATGTAAAATTCATTGGAACGTGTACCCAATGTTGTATTTCTGATTTTATTGAGTGTTTTTGTATGTTATTACTTTCAATAAATTGTTTTACATTTTCTTATGTACACTTGTGTTACCCTTGAGTGCCGAGATAGTCCATGCCTATTTTCATTTTGGCGTCTGGGTGCTAATGGGACACCCATACCCCATACATTCACTTCCATTAGTCTCCTTTTGGATTATGGCACATATTATAACTCATACCCTTTTTCCTCTTTGGCTCAATTTCTTCATCCAAATATATATTTGAAATTAAATCTATTATTTTTTGGCAATAACATGGTGTGGGCCAGGCTTCGTCACACTTCTCCAGCCTGCATCTTAGAATAAGAGGGAGGTGACGCCTCCATCAATTTACACATAATATCCCACTCCCATTGTGTTTAACTGGTTAGGGGAGGAGGAGGAAGGGAATAGGCTGTCATTTACCACAGTGTATATGCCCACATGTGTGACTCTATGATCACATGGACTGCTTAGATGTGATAGGGAGGAAATGCCCAGCACAGAAATACACTGAAAACTGAGCATGTGCAGAGCTGCCAATACTGCTGTGCAAAATCCCTAGTTGAATTGGGGACTTGTACAGAGGGGGGAGACAAAGAGCAGCGGGATCAACCAGGTAATTTGTAGCATACATAGAACAAATCTTATAGTGATTGAGTATGAACAGCATGTAATATACCATTTGAAAGTTTTTGTTATGATGTAGGTTTAGTGATGCTTTCATTTTTAAATGAACTACTGCCAGGTGGTACCGATAGGTCCACCCTTGGCTCAAATGTTGAGCCTTTAGGCCTATGTCAAGGAATCTTTGTTCACTTTAGGTTTTTCTTTCCCTTACAAGTCTATGGCAATACAAAATTTGCTTGAAGAAGGTCAGAAGAAGGTCAATTGCAGGTCAAATGCACCTGTCAACAAAATTCTTAATGATCTCAGAAACATCTCAAATAGATGTCAAAGTAATGACATTGAAGTTTGCAAGCACATGCTGTGATGCTTGGCGACAGCAGCAAAAATCATTCCCCCTTTCATGCTCAGCGGGTAATACAGCTGCCAAATGCAACCCATTCAAGTGAATAGGGCAGTGTCGCAACTGACCTGCGAATTAAACTAGTTGTAATGCATGCAGCTGCAGCACGGCATTTCTACTGCTCAGATCGCCTTAATGCCTGTCAGATCTTACTGTATATACGCATGCACACACAGCTGCCCACCGTGGGGACTGGTGAGAGTATAGGCTTTGTCACCATGATTCCACTTCATGGCATTCAGACACCAAAGCTTAGTTTATGTGGATTACTTTTAGAGGGGTGGCAAAGTCTGCCGCATGTGTAAACTAAGCTCAACGGTCTCCATGGTAGGCAGCGGTGTGTGCATGCGTATATATACAGTACATACAGTGTGTTTCACATCTCAGTCTACCCAGTCCAGAAAAAGAAATGGCCTTTGGTTTATTGCCGGACTCAATATTCTGATTCTGAAAGCAAATGGGAAATACCTGAGCACAATTGCTTTACCCCCCCCAATAAGAAGACAGTAAACACTATAATTAGACAAAGGCACGTTTCATTTCATTGTTTTACAAAGATGAATACTTCCTAAAAGCACACCTATAAATATTCACAGACAGCAGACACCTACCGATTTCAGGATGAAATCAGCCGCTAAGCAAATGATTAATGCAGAGCTGGCTGGCGGGGAGGAGTACAGTGCCAACCACACATCAAACTCTTTCCAACACACAGAAAATGTTTTATGTATACAATATTATACCCATCTCATTCCCTGGGGGGGAAAAAAAGGTCTGTCTTAAAGGCTTGCAAGCTAAAGAACATGCCAATAAAGGAGATCATAAACATAGATTTGAATGCAGACCTGAACAATTCACAGCAGCCAGGTACAGTATATATACATAGTTACATGGGCCAGGTATGGCATATACTATATACCCAGGTAAAGTATATACATAGTTACATGGGCCAGGTATGGCATATACTATATACCCAGGTATAGTATATACATAGTTACATGGGCCAGGTATGGCATATGCTACATACACAGGTATGGTATATACATAGTTACATGGGTCAGGTATGGCATATACTACATACACAGGTATGGTATATACATAGTTACATGGGCCAGGTATGGCATATGCTACATACACAGGTATGGTATATACATAGTTACATGTGCCAGGTATGGCATATACTATATACCCAGGTATAGTATATACATAGTTACATGGGCCAGGTATGGCATATGCTACATACACAGGTATGGTATATACATAGTTATATGGACCAGGTATGGCATATGCTACATACACAGGTATGGTATATACATAGTTATATGGACCAGGTATGGCACATACTACATGCACAAGTATGGTATATTTTATTTATTTATTTATTTCAGGTACTTATAAAGCGCTGTCAATTTACACAGCGCTTTACATTTATATTTACATTCACATCAGTCCCTACCCTTAAGGAGCTTACAATCTAAGGTCCCTAACTCACATTCATACATATACTAGGGACAATTTAGACAGGATCTAATTTACCTACCAGCAGGTCTTTGGAGTGTGGGAGGAAACCGGAGTACCCGGAGGAAACCCACACAGGCACCGGCAGAACATGCAAACTCCAGGCACGTAGTGTCTTGGTTGGGATTCAAACCAGTACATAGTTATATGGGCCAGGTATGGCACACACACGACTACATGCACAGGTATGGCATATACATTGTTATATGGACCAGGTATGGAATATACTGCATACCCAGGTATAATATATGCATAGTTACATGGGCCAGCTATGGTATACTACTACATACTCCGGCATGGTATATACATAGTTACATGGGCCAGGTATGGCATATGCTACATACCCAGGTATAGCATATACAGTAAATAGGGACATGAGCCAGGTATGGTACATACATAGATACATGGGCCAGGTATGGTACATAGATACATGGGCCAGGTATGGTACATAGATACATGGGCCAGGTATGGTATATACATGGGCCAGGTATGGTATATACATAAGTACATGGGCCAGGTATAGTATATACTACATACCCAGGTATAGTATATACATAGTTACATGGGCCAGCTATGGTAAATACTACATACCCTGGAATGGTATATACATAGTTACATGGACCAGGTATGGTATATGCTACAGGGGCGGTCCCGGTGGGTCCATGGGACCCAGGCGGCACTTTAATAGGGGCGGCAACAGAGGTGCATGGCCCAAGGGCCCTAGGCTCCTTCCCTCTAGTGTGCAGTTTCATCCTTGCATCATTCTCTGCTCCCCAACCCCGCCTCACTCCGCTCCCCAGCAGTAGAAGTCGTTAGAGGCGACGTGTCTCTTTGCTGGAGGGGGCATGACTCTTTGCTGGAGGGGGCATGTCTCTTTGCTGGATTGGGTTGTCTCTTTACCCTAGTATGTATGAATGTGAGTTAGGGACCTTAGATTGTAAGCTCCTTGAGGGTAGGGACTGATGTGAATGTACAATGTATATGTAAAGTGCTGCGTAAATTGACGGCGCTATACAAGTACCTAAAAATAAATAAATACGAGGAGGTCTCTTTGCTTTATGGAAATGTCTCTGCTGAATTTATGGAAATGCCTCTTTGCTGAATATATGGGGATGACTCTGCTGGATTGGGCTGTCTCTTTACTATTTGGGGATGCCTCTTTGCTTATTGGAAATGTCTCTTTGCTGGATGGACGTGGTTTTTTTGGGGGGAGTGGGGGCAGCGTTTCATTCTTGGACCCAGGCAGCACAATGTTTGGGGACAGCCAGGGCTGCTACAGGATATGCTACATAGCAGGTATGGTAACTACATAGTTATATGGACCATGTATGGCATATACTACATACCCAGGTATAATATATACATAGTTACATGGGCCAGGCATAGTATATACTACGGTATGTACATAGTTACATGGGTCCAACCTGGGCCAAAGTATCTAGGTATAAATATATCCATACCAGGAATTCTCCTTTAAGTCAACATTTGTTGAACAGGGAAGCTGCAGAGCCACTTACAGGTCCAAGCTGATTCAGCAGGAACTGGCCAAAATCTGAGCCATCTATTGCCAGCTTGACCTGGTACACACAATGAGACTAACAAACGATCACCCTTTTTTTTTTTTTTTTTAGTTTCATATAAAAAAAAAACAAAAAAAACAAATGGGTTACTAGAGTTACGAAAATTCTTGTAAGAGAGAATACAACTTCCCATGACGATGTAATGTATTGTATTGTAATGCATTCTGCCCTTTCTTGGTCACTTGATTTTTTTCAAGGATGAATACTGCACTGATTAAATGAAAAACGTTGGTTCTGTTATCGTATGAGAAACATTTTTGTGCTTGTGCCTTTGCATAATTTCACATGAACTGTGGTGATCAGCTCTCAAAAGCGGTTTACCAATGATCAAGATTATCGGACAAACGCTCCAAAAGCGATATTTTCCGTCCGATTTCCTCATCGTGCGTACCAGGCATTACACTGGGTGAAGTCAAAACAAACCGACCTCCAACACACAACAGTCCCTGTGATGGAGATGACCCATTCCACAATACTGCTATGAAGACCCAATAACAGATTGAGGAGAAGCTCATTTTTGAGCATCACTCACTCCCTTTCAATGGGATTGTAACGTATTGTTTATACACCTAAAGTGTGTATTCCTGCAGAAAAAATAACAAAATATAAATGCATTTTACAAAAGGATAAAAGAAAACAATAGGTGGGCCCTAAAAATTTCCTACCTGAAAGAAAACAAAATACAAGAGTTATGCAGTGCTACCTCTGAGGCAGGACCACGTTCAGCGAGGTCAGTCCATGCCATTCAGTAGGTCACATCATTGTGAACTGCGTCCATCGCCATTACACTTTGTAGGTGAAAGTTCCATTCTAAATTGCAGACGTGAAATGACACTGAGATAGCCCAACATCTAGAGTTCAGAAGACTACGGAAATGCAGCAATACAGTCCTCACACATGAGCGTCTCCCTCCCTGTGCACCGTCATCCTGTCACAGAGCTGTTGCAGCCGAGGTCCTGTTCTCAGAAACTGATCACTGTGATGAGGAGAAATACACACAAGGCAGGAGACCACATGTGAAGATGTCTCCTCACCCATTACCACAGCCTCCGACACTCCCCACCCATCTATACATCTCTACACCCCAAAAGGCCAATGTCAGCTGAACTACTAAGGCCTCAGCCGCTCTCATCTTCACCTACACTGTTTAGAATGGACTTCAAATTCCAAAAAGTAATTATTTAAAAGTAAACTGAATTTCCAATAGGGCCCAGCATTGTGCAGATGTAGGAGAGTCTACTGCTGGATCAAATGATTCAATGACATTGTATGCAATGAGTAGTACAAACACACCACACAAAAGCAAGAAGGTGACCTGGACATAGCAGAATTCCCAGGCAAACCTCTAAATGCATATCTAAAATACATGACATTATTATTATACTGGATTTATATAGTGTTGTCAGTTTACACAGCACTTTACAACATGAGGGCAGATTGTATAATTATTATACAATTTAGTACAGGAGGAATCAGAGGGCCCTGCTCATTAGAGCTTACAATCTAAGAAGGAGGGTGAAGAGAGATAAGAGATAACTGTAGGGGATAGGCTAATGGAGAAAATGAATGAAGAGTTGTTAGGTGAGGGCCAGATAGGCTTCTCTGAAGAGAGGAGTTTTCAAGGATCATCTGAAAGTGGACAGTGGGAGATAGCTAAACAGATAGGGGTAGAGAGTTCCAGAAGATGGGAGAGGCTCTGGAGAAGAGCGTAGGATGAGGTGACAAGGGAGCTAGGGAGCAGGGGGTCTTGGGAGGAACGAAGAGAATGATTTGGTTGGTATTTTGAGACTAGGTTAGTGATGTAGCTGGGGGCCGAGTTGGGGATGGCTTTGTAAGCTATTGTTAGTATCTTGAATTTGTTGGGTGAGCGAAAGCCAGTGGAGGGATTGGAAGAGAGGGGTGGCAGACACAGGGCGGTTAGTAAGGTGGATGAGCCTGGCAGCAGCATTCATGATGAACTGAAGGGGGGGATAGACTATGTAAGGGTAATCCAATGAGGAGGAAGTTGCAGTAGTTGAGGCGACAGATGACCAGGGAGTGAATTAAATGCTCTGTGGTGCCATTGGTTAGGAAGGGGGTATCTTGGAGAGGTTACGGAGGTTGAAGCGGCAAGCTATGGACAGTGACTGGATATGGGGTCGAAAGTATAGTTCAGAGTCCAGGACTACAACTAGGACCTTGGCATGGGGGGGGGGGGGATGGGTTGATAGTTGAGCCGTTGATTTTGACAAGAGAGATCGGGGGAAGTGGCACGTGGGGGTGAAAATATTAGAAGCTCAGTTTTGGATAGGTTGAGTTTGAGGAAGTGGTGTGACATCCAGGCTGATATGTCTAAATATGTCTATTAGTAAGTTGGTGATGCGTGAAGAGACTGATGGCATGAGCTGAGGGGTAGAGAGTGAAAAATGTGGGTGTCATTGGCATAAAAGTGGTATTGAAAGCCAATCAACTGACCCAAGGATTTAAACATATTATTAAATATATAATATTATTAAAATTATTATTTTTTTTAAATTGAAGTTTAGGAATTTTTCTATTGTTACACTTGTATAGCATGGACCAATGTAAGTATGTACAGTACAGTATGTGCCATATGTAGGAGATCCCCATTGCAGCTGGAAACCACTATACAGGCGGTCCCCTAGTTACAAACATCTGACTTACAAACGACTCCTACTTACAAACAAAGGGAGGCAACAGGAAGTGAGAGGAAATCTCCCCCTAGGAAGGGAAATTCACTCCTGTAAGAGTTATTATGGGAAAAAGGTGTCTCCACTGATGATTTATCACCAAGGTTTATTTCCACAACCCAAAATTTTCAAAATCCAATTATCATTGGGACAGAAAGTGAGGTGAAATCTTCTGAACAGAAACAGACAGCAAAACAAACATTACAGGGGTGTTAACCCTTCCATATGCTATGCAAAAAGCTTAAAACTATTTTTTTTTGGCTGAAGCTACACTTAAAAAATGTGCCTGTTCTGACTTACAAATTCAACTTGAGAACAAACCTACAGTCCCTATCTTGTTTGTAACCCGGGGACCACCTGTAGTAGGCACTGCTATTCCAGTGATCTACCCTAGCTTCCGGGTCCCATGCCGGCTGCATTGTTAGCACATAAGGTCACTCGCTCGGCACGGGCATCATTCAGGGAACACTTCGCATTTTTTCAACGAATGCAAATCACTCAATGATTAGATGAAATGGAGAGGCAGGAAATGACATCACACTCCCTACCGTGTTCAATCAAAGAACACTTTGCATTCATTGAAAAGAAGCAGACAGTAAAGCCTCGGTGGTGCCAGTGCTGAGCGAGCAGCCTCCTGTGTTCACAATGCAGCAGGGCATCAGCTTTGCATGAGGCCCAGAAGCCAGCGCCAATCACTAGCATGAATTCCAATTTCGATTGTGGATTTCACCTTCCCTTAAAGCGGAAGTTCCACTTTTGGGTAGAACTCCGCTTTAAGTAGAACTAAAGGCAAAACATTTTTTTTGGGGGGGTTTTTTAAAGCTATAGTGGAGAGGGATTAGAACACCTGTCAGTTTTTATTGTTGGCTATGCCTCCATAAGATTCGATTCACATCTATGCATGTTGCTTTTGAGCGCTTCTGCAGTGCTTTTTGTTGTGCTTTCTGCATTTTTTTTAGTGATTTGCGTTTTGATGCTTTCTTGAAAATTTGTTGTTGGGGAGATTTAAAAACGCAAATCACGGTAAAAAACGCACTACATGCTTTTCTGCAGCTTCTACATTGAAATCTATTGAACCAAAAAAAGTACAGTTTTGCATTTAAAAAAGTCCCTGATCCTTTCCAAAAACGCAGAGGCACAAAAATGCATTGATGTGTTCCATAGTAACCCATGTTAAAAAAAAAATGTCCTGCATTTCTGCAAAAAGTAAAAAACATAAAAAAACGCATTGGCGTTGAATGGAACCTTAGGCCTGGTTCACACCTATGCATTTTTATTTGAATTTTGCAAGTTTGCATCACAGTTCATTTAACATGGTTTCCTATGGAACACGTTCTGTAGTGCAAATCTGCAAAAAGCAATAAAAATGCTTAGATGTGAAACAGGCCTTAGGGGAAAGTGAAAGTAAAAAAAAATTTGGGTTGTCCACAAAACAGCAAGAGTGGATTTCTTGCAATGGGGACACTAGTTCTGGTTATAACCAGGGATTCCCTCACTTTGGAGATTTCCTCTCACTTCCTGTTTTAGTTATGGACAGGAAATGAATGGAAATCTCCCCAATTGGACACAGGTGGCAAAAAAAAAAAAAAAAACATATAACATGACGGGGTTATATTTATGAATCTACTCATGTGATTCATATACTTACACCACACAGCATAGACAGGAAGAACACACGGTTTATTCCTGGTATTATTTAAATACCTGTTGAATGATCCATAAACAGTGAGATTTTTAGCTGATTATTCTTCTAATGAGGTGAAAGCTTCATTGCTCATCCAGGAAGAGAGTGTGTTGTCTGTCTGAGGTAGAAATGTGGAAATCATAAGAGTGGCTGAACAGAGTTCTTTATATACATATATGAATTTCAAGTGTGTATTTATCAGTTTTACAGAGGAGCTAATCCCTCCTCTCCTTTACAGCCAAGGATGCTGCCATGTTTGATCTGCAGTCGTCATGATGCTGCACATGTGATCAGTTATGTCACCCCTTATTTGATGGCTTGACACTTCGGTTAAGAGCACAAGCAACTGTTTCAGTTAATCATGGCATGACTTGAATCTGTAAATCAGTGGGTTTAGTTCCACTTTAAGTTTCTACCATAGGCCACAATTTTGCGATGCAGCGTTTTAATGCCAGGCGATGCTTCATAAAATAAAAAGCAGATTGTAAAGCTGGTCATAGATGCCTCTTTTTTTTTTTTCTTTTGATCTGATCAAAAATAAACAAAACAGATTCCCCCCATCTGCACATGTGGGATGGATAGAGGAAGAATCCCCCCCTGTACCATTGTATTCTGACAGGCATCCTCCACTGTCACAATACAATGATCAGTGGCTGCAGCCGCTGATTGACAACAGCTTTCCAACAGTCCACTTCTTTGGAGTGGGAACGGCCATAGATGGATCGAAATGTGGCCAGTTCCTGTTGAACCAGCTGAATTTTGATCCACCTATGGGTAGCTTTAAAGAGTAACCCGATTTTTGTTGGGGAAAAAACAAAAAAACTTTCTCCTCTGGGTGATCTATGTACATTGCAAGGATTTTAACAAACTTTGTTACAGATTCCTACCTTTTGTTATTCTGAAGAAACCCCCGTCTGTCTGTGTCCATGTGGTAAGTGAATCTAATGGGAATGGTTTCATAATTATCAATCAGCTGCTGCACCTGCAGGACTCTAATGAGGTAAATTGCAGGGTCTGCATCCCTCTAGGCCCCTTTCACACGGGGTGGTTCCACTGGACTGGCTTCGCTCCGATCGTTCTGTTGATCCCCGCTGAGCCGGCGGATGACAGATCTGTCTCCGCTCACTGTGCAGTGACGCACCGATCAGAGTACCGCTGGGCAGATTGGATAAAGAATGGACAGCCTGTCCGTTTTCACCCAATCCCATCCAATCTGCTGACCAGATGGCGAACGTATCGCCATCCATCTGTTTTGAGCGGATTTTGTCAGATCAGATGGCAGGCGGAGGTCACATCTCCGGTGACATCCGCCTGCCCATAGAAGTCTATGGGTGGCCTGCTCGGATCCCCCTGAAAAACGGACAGGCAGATGCAACCGTGCCGATCGCGTGAAAGGTGCCGTAGACGTGATATTCTATTGGGAGTATCTTACCAAAAATTATATTTTCGTTGGGATGCAGAACACCTCCAGGTAGCCATATTGCATTGCAGTTCACAGAAAAAAGCAGCAGATTGAAAAGGGAAGGTCATTTTTAATAACATTATATTACAATATGGGTTGTGACGTTGTTGTATATATGTTATATTATTTTTTTTTTATATTTGCTTTCCCCCCCCGCCCACAAAAGTAGAGTTACCCTTTAAGCTCGGTTCACATTGACCTGCACAGTAAAATGCATTATTCTATCTTTGCAGGCCAGTGCAGTGTCGGCTCCAACAAGGAAAGTTTGATGTGCGTTTCAGCTCATTGCAGTGCTTCTTTCTTTTTTTCAACCCAACTTCAAATTTATTTAAAGTGGCACAAAGGAACACTTGATTCATGTCAGTGCACAGCAGCGCAGTGTGTTGTGTTGCCATCCAGTACGGTAGAGAAAGCTGCAGACATGGCGCACTGTGGTGTGAACGAGGCACAAAAAAAAAAAAAAACCCCAAAAACAATTATTTTCTATGTGCCCCAGCAATGACCTGTGTTTATGCAGTGCAGAAATACGCAAACCACCACATAGCGTGTGAACGAGCCCTAAAACTGTGGTCATACTATTTGTTATGGAGTTTTTTTTACTTTGAACTCTTCTCTTAAAACTTTTTAGTAAAAAACAAGTCTGCTGGTGAATCTTTCCCGTCTCTCTGGATGCCGCGGGGTTAAGAAAGTACATATGTTAGAAGCAGCACAGGAAACAAAGGGCCACAAGCAAAATATTCCGAGAAGACATTAGAAGGAATAGCATGAAGGAAACCAGCACCGAATACCACACGTGCTTCTCTGTGTTTTATCGGAACATACACTGGAATGATTGGCATTACACCTGCGGCACACAGAAGAAGAAATACCGGAGTTGTCACCCACGCTGAGCTGCAGAAATAACAGCCGCTAAGCGAGATAACGCAATAGACATAACATAATCATCAATGGGTGACCATACTATGTGGTGCTGGCGCAATATTGTCCCATTCATTCTGATTGGCACCTCAACACTGCTTCCCACTGCGCCACAACATGCAGAAACGCGCTGTGCTGCTGAAAGCATGCACTATATATGATCCATTGAGGTGCGTTAAGCAGCGCGTTCAAATGAGTGGCCTTAAATGCATTGCAACAAAACCAGGCTGGTGTGAATGGGCCCTAAACAGTTACTTCACCTAAAATGTATTTTATTACTTTGGTAGATGGGAGAAATGTAAGAGAGATTCTGTCTGTATGGAAAAACAAAACACTAAGAAACTTCTGTAGGAATATAATGTGGGTATATAGAGGTTGCCTATACACACCGCAACAGCCTAAGGCCCCTTTTCACACGAACGCAACTTGAAAGTCGCGCGATTTTGCCGCAATTTCAGTGAATGCCTGGTAAAGTCTATGGACCTCAACTCACATCAAAGTCAGACCAAATTAGTAAAGGGACTACTTTGAACTCGCAGATATGAACGGTACTCATTGGAAATCATGGGGTACGACTTGTTATGCGACGTTGCAGTCCCAAGTCACACAAGTGTAAAAGGGGCCTTAAATGAGTGAATGCCGGTGTCTTGACAAAATACGCAACTCAATAGAAAATCGAAACACGTCACTTCCGCCTTCTTTAACCGCTTGCCGACCGTGTAGTGACTATAAGCGGCGACAGCATGGCTCTGTCCTGCGAATCGCCACTTATAGTCGTCACTCGCGTGCACGCCGGCCAGGGGGGCGAGCGTGTGCCGCCGGTGTCGCACGCTCGTGTCCGTTGCACGCTCCCTGAGCGGGGCTGGGTAGGGCAGACTCGATGTCTGCCGGCAACTTGCGATGCCGTGACAGAGCCAGAACGGGGAACCGCCGATGTAAACACGATGGTTCCCCGTTCTGACAGGCGACATGTCAGAGATCTACTGATCCCTGTACTCGGTATCAGTTAGATCTCTGGTGCCTCTGCCAGCCCAGCCCCCATATAGTTAGAACACACTCAGCGAACACAGTTAACTCCTAGAGCGCCCCCTGCAGGTTAACCCATTCCCTGCCAATGACATTTATACAGTGATCAGTGAATATTTACATTTCTGATCGCTGTATAAATGTCAGTGGTCCAAAAAAAAAAAAAAAAACAAACAAAAAAAAAAAGGGTCAAAAATGTCCACCCCAATATAAGTCCCGATAAAAAAAAAAATAAAAAAAAAAAAAAAACGCCAGAAATGAATTCTTATGGTTTGTAAATGCGGCAATTTTTGAGCAAACCAATCAAACGCTGATTGCATGTTTTTTTCTACCAAAAATATGAGGAAGAATATAAAATCGGCCAAAACTGATGAATAAAGTCGTTTTTTTTGGATATATATTTTAGCAAAGAGTAAGTAATATTGTTTTTTTGCAAAATTGTTGCTCTTTTTGTTTATAGCAGTGATCAGAAATGACGCAGAGGTGATCAAATACCACCAAAAGAAAGCTCTATTTTTGGGGGGGGGGGGGACGTACGCAAATTTTGTTTGGGTACAACGTCGCACGACCGCGCAATTGTCAGTTAAAGTGAAGCAGTGCCGAATAGCAAAAAGTGCTCTGGTTCTAAAGAGTGAAATCCTTCCGGGGCTTAAGTGGTTAAAGAAATCGGAAGTGGGGTGGTTCGAGATTCTGCCAAGTTGCTTATTTTGGCAGAACGCCAGGCCAATATGACCAGCAAAACTCTGACAACTCCAACAGTTTCAATTTTTTCTAAAGACCCTCATTAAATCACTTAGGCTGGTAAGGAGACCGGCCCCCTGCTCTCTCAGTACTGCTTCCCCAAACTTTCAGCCTTCACAGGAAAGAGTTAAAGTAGAATCCCTGCTTGACACAAAATAGTCTTAGAGTGTAACTTCACCCAAAAGAGGAAGTTCCGCTTGTCTGCATGCCTCCACTGACACATTTGGCACTTATTTGGGGGGAGCAGGTACCTGGTTTTGACAAGTACCACCCTCTCCCACTTCCGGTCATATGCACCGCAGCAATTTGTGCCGGATGTTCGGACCCCCTCCTTCCCCAGCAGCCTTCTGGGACACATCACAGGTCCCAGAAGACTGTGGGACCATTCACAAAGCACAGCACTGCTCATTCATCCACAGTAGGAAACCAGCTGTGAAGTCGCAAGGCTTCACTGCCGGTTTTCCTTACTTACGATGTCGGCGTCTGCACCCGAAGCTGGTTGAAGAATCGGCTTCTGTGAGGACACTGATGGATCCCTGGACAGGTAAGTGTCCTTATATGAAAAGTCAGTAGCTACAGTATTTGTAGCTGCTGACTTATATTTTGGGGAAGCCTAGAGCTCTTCTTTATATTTATTTTTTTTAAATTGTCTTTAAAAAAATCCCCTCAGCCATCCTGCTACCTGTGTTGACTAACCTGTGCAAAAAAAAAGGTGTATACTAAAATTTAGTCTGCCCCAGGCTGGTCAAGCATGTGTTCCGGCTTCCCTGTGCCAGTTAGTGGTAGCTGCAGGGGAGAGGAGGGTGTGCCAACAATGGCTGGGACATGGGAGCCTATGGGTGACGGCACTGCTTCAGGCATTACTGGACCTCCCTCCTCTCCCCTGCAGCCACTGCTCATTGACACAAGGGATCATGTGACTGGCCTGGACCAGGCAGAAAATAGGCAATTTATTTTACAGGTTAGTCAGCATAAGTAGCAGCAGGGGGAGGGGACAATTTTAACCATAGTTCGTGTTAAGCTGGGTTCAATCAGCGGATGAACCAACTTAAATTTTGGAGTTAATATCGCGAAGGTACTTTCACATCTCTGTATGAGAGGTGTGCCAGGCCTTATGTGTTTATACACGTTACCACAGATCCCTATTGCATTTTTAAGGCAACCAAAAACGTGCAGCATGCAGGGCACTGGTCTAAGGCTGGGTTATCACTTGTGCGATGACAGAAATTGCATGCGATTCGCACCGCATTGCTGTACAGATCACATGCGATGTCTGTGCAATGCGAATTTAGCCATAAAAACTGTATGACTGAAACCGCATTCACACTAAAATGGTGCAGGACCCTTTATTTATTCCGCACTGGGATCAGATCGCATGGGTGTTCACACCTATGCGATCCGATTCCTGCACCATTTGTTGGTTCACACCAAGATCTGCGAACTGATCTGGGGGTGTCATTAACCTTATATTGACACCCGCAGCAGTTCACAGATGTCAGTGTTAACTGCTGGTGAGAGACACGCGATGCGGGAACCCGCACTGGAATTGTGCTGACATCTACAAACCGCTGCGTGTCAAAGTTAATGACACCCCCAGATCAGTTTGCAGATCGCAGTGAGCACCCATGCGATCTGATTCCAGTGCCAAAAAAAAGATCCTGCACCATTTTGGTGTGAATGCAATGCGATTTCAGCCAGTTTGTATGGCTGAATTCGCATCGCACAGACATCGCATGTGATCTGCACAGCAATGCGAATCACATGCAATGTCTGTCATCGCACAATTGTGAACCCATAATGGATCTGTAATCCTGCAGTAGGATTTCTATTTTGTATACTACTCAGCTCACTCTCCGGCCAGACATGTTTTATCCTGTCGAGCCGGCCTAATTATTGTTACCAGTAAACAAAAAGACGCGGTAACGACTATACAACATTTTTTACATGTTCTCCAACAATGCATAGAATCGGAGGAATTCCTGATCCGTTCAATTAACAAAAGCATGCAGTATTTTCATCACCCATTTGTTTTTAATATTTTTAAAACAATTGAATTTTTAAATTTACTAAAGCTTTACTGCACAGATCAGCTGATTTAACACACAGGCATTATTTTAGCAATTTATAATTTAAAAGTTAAATCTGAAAGATGACTGCACAGGAGATGCCTCTTAAAAATGCCACAACCTGGTGGTGAATATGGAGTTTCAGTGATGTGTCTATAGAGGAGAGCAGGGAAAGAAGTGAACCTTATTCTCAGGTGAACTGAACATTTTTAGATATAAAAAGAAAACCAAATTAGACCCCTTTCACACGGGACGGACTTTGTTTTGACCAGCAGGAGATCTGTCCGCTGGCTCCCCTGCTGATCAGAGCAGAGCGGATGGATGACAGGAGATCTGTCCGCTGCTCCCCTGCTGATCAGAGCAGAGCGGATGGATGACAGGAGATCTGTCCGCTGCTCCCCTGCTGATCAGAGCAGAGCGGATGGATGACAGGATATCTGTCCGCTGATCCCCTGCTGATCAGAGCAGAGCGGATGGATGACAGGAGATCTGTCCGCTGATCCCCTGCTGATCAGAGCAGAGCGGATGGATGACAGGATATCTGTCCGCTGATCCCCTGTTGATCAGAGCAGAGCGGATGGATGACAGGATATCTGTCCGCTGATCCCCTGCTGATCAGAGCAGAGCGGATGGATGACAGGAGATCTGTCCGCTGATCCCCTGCTGATCAGAGCAGAGCAGATGGATGATAGGTCCATATGGACAGACCTCGCTCTGCTCAATAAACGTTCGGGGGTAAAAAGACTCCGCTGTCCGTTTACACTTGGCTACCTCTGATCTGATTGGCTTACACAGGGTAGAACGGATCCCCTTCTGTTGTTTTTTGAGGACCGTATCAGTGGTAGGCAGGTGTAAACATACACAAGTGCGTTTACACCCGCCAGTTCATAGGGATGAATGGACCGTCCGATCAGGTCTGCCTAACAAACTGGCCTAATCAGAATGGCCGTGTGAAAGGGGCTGTGATTCACAGCTGTGTGCAGCAGTCGCCGAGCCTGTACAGTGCAATGCGACCAGCCGCGATCACCACAAGTGGCTGACGAAGTGACAAATAGTTGCAGCCGTCAACAGCCTGTTGCTGCACTGTACTGGCTCAGCTGTCCACACAAAGCTGTCAATCCCAGCCACAGGAATCAGTATGGCTACCCAATTTTTTTGATTTAAAAAAAAAAAAAAATAATTATCCACCCTGGTTGTGCACAGGGATGCACCAATATATCAGCTGAAAATAGGGTTATTGGCAATTGCAAATAGAAAAAAAAATGTTGCCGATAACGACCACCGGAAAACGCACGCAATTTGCCTTGATTTAGCAGCGATTATGGATGCCCTTTGTCAAAGACGTGATGACGAAATGCGTTAGTATATTACCATGTAGCTGTTTTGGGAAGCCCGCAGCTCACCCCGGGAACACCGCGATAAGGAAAACACAGGAGCGGTGAGAGTATGCAGGCTTGCTGAACAGTGTTTGTTAGATGTTATACACTATGTGCATGTGGAAAAAGCATCATTTTAAGGAAAAGGGGAAATTTTGAATAAATTTAACAGGATTACACTATGTAGTTGTCCCCCATTCTTTGCATGTGGTATCGGATACTGTTGAATGTGGAGAACCGGTCGGGGACAGGACTCTCACGTGAGATTGGAGACATAAGGTGTGATGATATCCAGTTGTGTGAAGAGAGTAGAACTGGCCGGGGAAAGAGCCTTATAGGAGAGTGGAGATTTAAGGCATGATTATATCTATTTTTTGCTGAGTGTAATACCATAAGGGAGAGGAGTGCACGCGGTGTGATGGTGAAGGAATACAAATACTATAAGGATTTCCAATGACTTTCACTGGGTGCATACTTAAAGTCTATGAACTGTAATGGATGCATGTCTGAGCACCATCCCTTGTGAATAATACCACTTGAACTAGAGTAAAAAAAAAAAAAAAAAAAAAGTGGCAAACAGGATTGTTTAACCCCGCAATGGAACAGTGTGAAAGCAGCTTATTGGCCGAAAAGGTGCCGATAATGACCGAAAATAAATTCATATTCATTTCACTTCATGATAGTAATTAAAAAGTTGAATATTCATATATAAAATATATTTTTTTTTAAAAACTGCCCATTTTGGTTTTTGGCCAAGTGAATCCTGAATTTGGGGTTTCGGCACTGGCATTTTCATTTCGGTGCACCACTAGTTGTGCACTTTGGTCAAAGGAACGAATACAATTAAAATGGTGTATCTGCAGCAGCTCAATAGTTCAAAGTCCTATCAGTGTCTAGGATACGCTGTAATCAGGATTAGATATAACCTACAGTATTCTTGATGAAAATTCAAAAAAAATTTGTTGGAAGTGAAAATCTACAGCAAGCCTGACCTAGCAAAGGAGAATACAACGAGGATAGAGTGTTCAGAAAAAGAAAAAAAGAAATACAGTGGAACCTTGACTTATGAGCATAATCTGTTCCAGGAGAATGCTTGTAATCCAAATCACTTGTATATCAAAGCAAGTTTCCCCATAGGAAACAATGACAACTCAGTTAATTTGTTCCACAGTCACTGCTTGTCAATGCAGTACTGTATGTGACTAGAGGTCCGGGGGCGTTGGTGTATGCAATACCGTATGTGGCCAGAGGTGTGGTGGAGCTGGTGAGGCTCGGAAACATTCAGAAATGCTCGGGAACCGTTTACATTTTCGGTATTTTCGAATACCTCCGAGGGTCTCCGAGGCTCACCAGCGCCCCCGCACCTCTGGCCACATGCGGTATTGCATGCACAGAGACTTAATCCTACTTGTTTTGTGAGACAACGCTCCCAAACCGAGTCAGGATTATTATTTTTTTTTTTAAATGCTTGTCTTTCAAAATGATCGTTAACCCCGTTACTCGTGAACCAAGGTTCCACTGTAAATCAGCTGCTACTGAATAAATGATCCGAGGTACAGTGAGCTCTCTGTATGTCTGTGTGATGTCATATATGGCGTTTAGCCATTTCCGAAACACAAAGTTATCCTTTAACATTTTAATCTTTGGAATCTTGCCAAAACAAGGTGCGGTTCTATTCAACTCATTTATTAGAAGTCATTAGATACTTCCCAATATGCGGCCACATCCCCTTTCCTACTCACTGACACCGGCTTTACCGGACACCTTGATAAATAAAGAGAAAACAGGTAAAAGGAAAATCACAATATTATTAGCTAAATAAAAGAAGAGGGAATGAACACTTTAAGCCATTTTTGGAAACATGGAAGAAACTAAACAGAGAAAAAAAAAATCTAAAGCCACTTTTCATCTCCTATGCAGACCGTGTGACATAAAACAGACGTGGATGACATGCACTGTGACAATGGCGAACGCAGGTTGCTATGCGTCAAAGTGAGCGGCTCTGTGATGTGCGTATCTGAGAAGTGAAGGAAGCCCCCGGGGGGACTGTAAAGTCAGTGGAATGTCACAAGTGTCATCAATACCTTAGCAATAGAAGTCTAAGTCCATGGATAAGAATACTATCTGCAGTTTTGACACATCTAGAGGAGTAACTACACGGCATATTTAAATGCAGCACGCAGTATTTAACCTCAAAAACAAAAATGTAATATATTACCGCTTAACAATCCCTAACTGCTCACTCACACCAGTGGTAGCCCTCTGAAGAGAGATCCACAGTAGATCGCTTTTTAGAGTGCATTTGACAGGCGTGAGGAGGTGTTCTGTCACCTCCTCAAAATCTGTTTTAGGGCCAGTTCACACCATAGAAACGCAGTCCGGATGCGTTCCGGATGATTTTCTGCATGCACTTTTTTGGTATGTTCCAGTGTGTTTTTGATGCAGTCCAGTGCATTCCCCCCCCCCTCCCCCTTTTTATTTTAACCTAAAATAAGGACATGTGAGTTCCAGTGCGTTTTTAATGCGTTTTACCATGTTCCAATACATTTCAGTGCAGATAAAATGCAGCATGTTCTACTTTTTTTTCTGGAACACACTGCAACTGATTGCACTGGTGTGAACTATACCATTAAAAACCATATAACCTACTTTCCATGCGTTTTTGATGCAGAAAAAAAAAACACTGGACTGCATGTGGTGTGAACTGGCCCTTAATCTCTAAAAACCTCCAGTTGCAGACATGAATGGATCTGGAAATGGATGTACATGGCCGGTAAAAGAAGAACGTGAACCCTTTGCTCACACTGATAGGTGCAGTTATGTGAGGAGTACATACATACACAGGAGGATTAAAGTGGAACATCACTCTCTCAGTCAACATTGACTATTTGTAATCCTTGTACTGCTAGCATTAGTAAATAGAAAGGAAAGCATGTCATATTTACTTGTTTTAAACTTTATTTTTATATGACTTCAGTTCCTTCCTGGTTTCTTGCCTAGACAAATGATGTCATACCTCCCAGGAGTCTTCAGTCTTCTCCCCTAGCACACCCTCCTTCCTGCATGCCTAAGATAAGGGCAGAGGGATGCCAGGAAGTAAATGCTACATGAATCATCTGCCCTTAACCGGTTCCCCACCGCGCACCGTGTTTTCACGGCGGCAGTGGGGGAGCGCTGCGCGAATCGCCGTAAATAAGCGGCGATTCGCATTTGGCCACCAGGGGGCTACAGGGAAAAGAACGGGGAACCGCCGATGTAAACACGGCGGGTTCCCCGCCCTGTCAGTGGGGCATGAGAGATCTACTGATCCCTGTCACTGGGATCAGTTAGATCTCTCATGCCCATGTTAGCCCAACCCCCCCACAGTAAGAACACACCCAGGGAACACTATTAACCCCTTCACTGCCCCCTGCAGGTTAACCCCTTCATTGCCAATGACATTTATACAGTAATCAGTGGACATTTAAATTTCTGATCGCTGAATAGATGTCATTGGTCCCAAAAAAGTGTCAAAATGTTCCGACATGTCCGCCCCAATACCGCATTACCGCTAAAAATCGCAGATCGCCCGCATTACTAGTAAAAAATTTAAAAAAAATAAAAACCCCAGAAATGAATTCTCATCATCCGTAAATGCGGCCACTTTTGCGCAAACCAATCAATAAACGCCGATTGCAATTTTTTTTATCGCAAATATGAGGAATTATATAAATCGGCCAAAAACGGTGAAAAAAAAGTGTTTTTTTATATTTTTTTTTGGATTCGAATTTTAGCAAAAAGTAAGAAATTTGGGTTTTTTTGCAAAATGGTCGCTCTTTTGTTTATAGCGGCGATCAGAAATGACGCAGAGGCGATCAAATACCACCAAAAGAAAGCTCTATTTGTGGGAAAAAAAAGGACGCAAATTTTGTTTGGGTATTGCACGACCGCGCAATTGTCAGTTTAAGCGACGCAGCGCCGAATCGCAAAAAGTGCTCTGGTCCTAAAGTGCAAAATTCTTCCGGGGCTGAAGTGGTTAAAGCGGCTCTTCAGTCATTGTTTTTCAACTTTCCATCTATTAACGCTCCATGCACACTGAAGCTGATAAAGGACTGTTTATGGTCGTTTGGGCATTTTTTTAACAGCCCATAAACGCCCCTCTATGTTATCCTATGTGTCCATGCACACATGGACGTTTATTGCCGTTTAACAGCAGTGGCATTTATGGGCTGTTATCTGAATGCCCTGAATTGGCGTTCAGGAGTCGTTCTTCTGGCCACAAAAAATGCTGGACGCCGATAAATGCTCATAAACGCTGCTAAACGACTGTTTATCGGCGTCCAGCACTTTTTGTAGTCAATAGAAGCTAATGAAGTTTAAAAAAAAAAAAAAAAAAAAGCTCAAAAAACGCAGATAAATGCGGCTTACAAAACGCTGCTAAAAGCACGTCTCCTGCCACATAATCCGACGCCTAGAGAGCGTCCAGCGTGCAAGGAGCCTAAATCTTCTGCCCTTGTTGTTTTAACTTTGGATAGTAAAATATTCTTTTTAGGCCAGTAAATACCTTAACCACGTCAGCCCCAGAAGGATTTGCCCCCTTCCTCACCAGAGCACTTTTTGCGATTCGGCACTGCGTCGCTTTAACTGACAGTCGTGCGAAGTACCCAAAACAAAAATTGGCATCCCTTTTTTTCCCCCACAAATAGAGCTTTCTTTTGGTAGTATTTGATTACCTCTGCACTTTTTATTTTTTATAAAGAGCAACAATTTTGAAAAAAAAAAACAAAAACAAAATATTAAATATTAAATATTAAAATATCAAAAAAAAAAAAAAAAAGATATATTATATATACACACACACATACATACATACATACTTACATACATCTATACACAAATTTCTTCCTCAGTTTAGGCCGATATATATTCTTCTACATATTTTTGGTTAAAAATCGCAATAAGCGTATATTGATTATTTTGCGCAAAAGTTATAGCGTCTACAAAAAAGAGAGGATAGATTTATGGCATTTTTATAAATTTTTTTTTTTACTAGTAATGTTCAGTTATCAGTGATTTTTAGTGGGACTGCGATATTGCGGCGGACAGATCAGACACTTTTTGGAACCATTGACATTTATACAGCGATCAGAGCTAAAAACACACTGATTACTGCATAAATGTCACTGGCAGGGAAGGGGTTAACACTAGGGGACGATCAAGGGGTTAAATGTGTTCCTAAGGAGGTATTTCTGACTGTGGGGGGAGTGGACTGACTGGAGGAGGAGAGAGAAAGCGGCTACCAATTACTGGGAAAAGACGATCTCCGTTCTGTCTCTCTATCCCGCGATGGGTGGCTGGTGGACATCGTGGCCGCCAGCCACGCGCATTGGCCTCCCTGCCGCGCAGCGGGCACATGCGCGCGCCTGCTATAAGGATTTAAAGGGGCAATGTACCAGTACGTCGTTTCGCGGGAACGTGCTGACCTGACGCCGTATAATGACAGCGGCTGGTCGGCAAGTGGTTAAACAACCCAATTCCTCTTTCATGTCTGGTCAATAGCCTAGGCTTAGGACATCATGCAGAGCTCTCTCTCTCTCCTAAGAGTTTTCCAGGAAGGGGGGGGGGGTGAGTCATAAGAGGGCCAATGAGAGCTGCAGGGCTGCAGACCTGGAGGTGTGCCTCGGTGTGTCTTTGTAAATCCAGGAAGTGAACAGGCAACAGCTTCAGCTGCCCACAGTTAAAATGGCTGCAGCCAGACTTAGTGGAGGGAGGTTTCTGCAGCATATTTGGCAAGTACAGAATTACAATATATATAAAATAATATGCAAAGTGGTTGGAGGGAAGCTTCAGAATGGCAAAGATGTTTTTATTGCAAATTATGTGAGCAGACTGGAGTTCCTATTTAAGATGGCCATTGCCAGAAATGCTAGGGAGGTGGTTTTCAAAGTAATTTCTCAGCAAAATAAAGCATGGAGACATGGATGGATGGATGGATGGATGAGTTTGCTTTGAATATTAATCAGTTGCTGACCGGCAGCCATCATAATAAGGCGGCAGGTTGGCACTGCTGCGCAAATCACCGTGAGCATGCCGGCAGGTCAGGAGGACTCTATGTTCGCTGGCAACTTGCAATCGCCTGTTACAGAGGCAGAACGAAGATCTGCCAGTCTAAAAAGGGCGGATCTCCGTTCTGTGAAGGAACAAATGACAGATCTACTGTTCCCAGTAACCGGGAACAGTTAGATCTGTCATGTCCCTGCCAGCCCAGCCCCCACACACTTAGCCAGTCCGTGCTCAAACCATATGGTCTGCATAGCTGTTGTCCCAGAAGGAAGCCTCTTCTAAAAATGATGCACAAGAAAGCCCCCAAACAGTTTGCTGAAGACAAGCAGACTAAGGACATGGATTACTGGAATCATGTCCTTACTGGATTACTGGAACCTTGTCCTGTGGTCTGATGAGACCAAGATAAACGTATTTGGTTCAGATGGTGTCAAGCGTGTGTGGCGGCAACCAGGTGAGGAGTACAAAGACAAGGGTGTCTTGCCTACAGTCAAGCATGGTGGTGGGAGTGTCATGGTCTGAGGCTGCATGAGTGCTGCCAGCACTGGGGAGCTACAGTTCATTGAAGGAACCACGAATGCCAACATGTACTGTGACATACTGAAGCAGAGCATGATCCTCTCCCTTCGGAGACTGGGCCACAGGACAGTATTCCAACATGATAACGACCCTCCACACACCTCCAAGACGACCACTGCCCTGCTAAAGAAGCTGAGGGTAAAGGTGATGGACTGGCCAAGCATGTCTCCAGACCTAAATCCTATTGAGCATCTGTGGGGCATCCTCAAATAGAAGGTGGAGGAGCGCAAGGTCTCCAACATCCACCAGCTCCGTGATGTCGTCATGGAGGAGTGGAAGAGAACTCCAGTGGCAACCTGTGAAACTCTGGTGAACTCCATACCCAAGAGGGTTAAGGCAGTGCTGGAAAATAATGGTGGCCACACAAAATATTCACACTTTGGGCCCAATTTGGACATTTTCACTTAGGGGTATACTCACTTTTGTTGCCAGCTGTTTAGACATTAATGTCTGTGTGTTGAGTTATTTTGAGGGGACGGCAAATTTACACTGTTAGGCCCCTTTCCCACGAGTGTTTTGACGGGATCCGCTGCTCGGCGGGGATCCATCCCTTTATCCCCGCTGAGCCGGCGGATGACAGGACAGTCTCTGCACTTAGTGCAGAGACTGATCTGTTACAGTTCCATTCTCCTCTATGGAGGATCGGATGAACACAGACCGTCTGTCCGTGTTCATCTGATCCAAAGACGGATGGAAAAACAGGATTTTTTGACTTAACGTAATATTCTTTTCTCCGAGTTTATTGAGGGACGCAGCCTCTTCATTCATGACATGTGGGGTTATGCCACCTTTCACTAGGAGTGGACTAGGCAGAACACAGTTCAGCTAAAAGCAGACACAGCCCCTCCCAATGGGCAGTCCTCACTTGGTATAACCCCTCCACCCTGCTAAGCACACTCAGTTCGTAACAAGCAGTACAAACTCAGAGAGGGGTGGGTGCTGCGTCCGTCAATGAACTCAGAGAAAAGGATTTTACGGTAAGTCAAAAAATCCTATTTTCTCTTTCGTTCATTGACGGACGCAGCCTCTTCATTCACGACATGTGGGGACGCCCCAAAAGCAGTGTCAAAACGAGGGGTGGGTAACGCAACAACAGTACCCAACAGAAGAAGGGGCCAGACGCACCTCACACTGCCGCCTGCAAAACTTTGTGGCCAAAAGCAGCATCCGAGGATGCCAAAACATCAACTTTGTAAAACTTGGAGAAGGTGTGCACAGAGTACCAAGTAGCCGCCTTGCACACTTGAGATACCGACGCCTGATGTCAGAAAGCTCAGGGGGTGCTAATCGCCCTGGTAGAGTGAGCCGTGACCGGAAAAAGGAGGCTCAAGACCCCTAATAGTATATGCATGGGTCACCGTCTGTCTAATACAACGGGAAATAGTGGCCGACGAGGCCGCCAAACCCCTGCGCAGTCCGTCCACCGCGACAAAGAGCGCATCCAACCACCGAAAGAAGGCCGTAGCCGCCAAATACACCCGCAGAGCCCTGACCACATCCAGGAAGAGCAAGGCAACCTCCTTAGGATGAGACGGGTGCGGACACAGTGAAGGAAGGACAATGTCCTCATTGATTTGAAAAGAAGAGACCACCTTCGGTAAAAAGGAAGGTGACGGGCGCAAAACCACCTTATCCCTATGTAGGACCAGGTACAGAGACCTACAGGACAGAGCCGCCAGCTCAGACACCCACCTGGCGTATGTGATAGCCACCAGGAAAGCCACCTTCTGCGAAAGTAGCTGTAAAGAGATTTCCCTGATATTTTCGAAGGGCGGCTTCAGAAGCACTGAGAGGACCAAGTTAAGGTCCCATGGCGCCAAAGGCGACTGACTGGGGGGGGGGGCGACATGACGAACCCCTTGTACAAAAAGGTACGCATCGCCAAGGGACGATGATAAAAGATCGCCAGGGCAGAAACCTGCCCCTTGATGGTGCTCAACGCCGGCTTGTGGTATAGGCCTTGTTGAAGTAAGGCCAGCACCCACACCACCGAAAAAGAACGGGGGTTCAACACCCCCACTTCGTAACAGACAACATAAGCCTTCCAGGTGCGGTGGTATATCTTACGTGAAGTGGACTTACGCGCCTTGAGCATGGTGGGAATCACAGATTCAGAGACCCCCCGATCCCTTAACACCTGGGATTGAATAGCCAGCCCGTTAAAGCCAGAGAGAGTAAAGCAGGGTGCAAGATGGGGCCCCGAGAAAGCAGATCCTCGCGAAGCTGGAGGCGCCAGGAAACATCCACCACCATCAGCACCCTGTCAGCATACCAGGGACGCCAAGGCCAATCCGGCGCTACCAGAATGGTTGGGATCCCCTCTGCCTCTATTCTGTGCAACAGGCGTGGAAGCAGCTTGAGAGGGGGAAAGACAGAGGAGCTGATACCGGGACCACGGAGCCACGAGGGCGTCCACAGCGTCTGCCAACAGATCCCTTGTCCTGCTCACGAAGGACTGCACCTTCCGATTGAGCCGGGAAGCTAGCAGGTCCACGTCTGGCATGCCCCACTTTAGACAGAGTGGCGGAACACGTCCGGGTGCAGGGACCACTCTCCCTGATCCAGTCTCTGGCGACTGAGGTAGTCCGCCTGGCAATTTTCGACGCCCGGAATGTAAACAGCGGAGATTGCCGGCACGTGAAGTTCTGCCCACCTCAGAATGAGGGCCACTTCCGACGCTGCCGCTGAGCTTCTCGTTCCGCCCTGATGATTCACATAAGCCACCACCGTGGCATTGTCGGACTGGACTGGGACAGGCCGGCCTTGCAACCTCCCTGACCAGTGGGAGAGACAATGCCTGATGGCCCGAAGTTCCAGCACATTGATCGGGTGACGAGACTCCTCCGGGGACCAGCGACCCTGAGTCGACAACAGCCCCAGTGTTGTCACATGGAAAGATATAATAAAATATTTACAAAAATATGAGGGGTGTACTCACTTTTGTGAGATACTGTACATAAAGCAATTTAGCTAACTGTACTTTTAAATAGCTTTATAAAATGGTGCATTGTAGGGGCCACGTGATGAACTAGCAAGGAGTATATAGATAGAGACACACAAATACATACACACACACACATACATACACATACACACACACACATTTATACACACACAAAAGCCACACCGAACCCTGCTGGCCCTACTTTTCTCGTAGTAGGTCTATATTGTTAGATGAATAATCACAACCAAGGCTGCAGATAACAGGCGGCATTTGTATTGCAGACTGATCTTTGCTCTTGGAGGTTCCTTTATATAAAAGCATTTCACCATTTTTTAGGTTAGAAAGCCTGGTATCCTGCTAAACATTGTTTATGTGCTAATTATCTTCTGACTGACTACAGATGTTACAGAGAGAGCTCAGTGTGAAGCCAACGGCAACTTGCTGCTTCTGCTAAACAAAACACACTTTACACGGATTACTTCTGGGAAGTTTTTAAAAAGAGAAAAATAGCAAACATTTGGCTCTGTTGAGAAATATACAAGCCTTAACCTGCAACGGCTAAAGTCAACCAACCTCAGGGGACGGGGAGGTTTATTAGAAGTAACAATAAAAGGATTCAATCCAATGTGTGCTAATAAAGTGGTAGCAAAGGTTAATACCAGTTATTTCATATAATGTTCTCTCCTCTCCTACCTACCCTGCATAAAAAAAAAATGTTCTGTGTACCTACCTATTGTGAAGCAGCCCCGGTCACGTGATCCTGTAGCTCCGGCTTCCATGTGTCAGGGAGCGATCGACGACAGCTGTGAATTCTCTGAGCCACAACATCACCCATAGGTTCCCATGGCCCACCTGTTATCAGTACCCTCCTCTCCCCTGCAGCAGCCACTCACTGACAGAGGGAAGCCAGAGCTGCTGGATCATGTCACCAGTGCAGATTAAAAATAGGTAAGTAGACCCATTTTTTTATATATTATATTTATTATGCAGATTAGGTAGGATAATAAAATAAATTAGTATTAGCCACATCTTCCACTTTAAGATTCGTGGAGGATAGCAAACAATACTTAATTACTTTTAATATTTCTAAGGTAATTCATCTCTTGCTGACCATAGAACACATACATGTGGCAGCAGGTCAGATGGGCCTTATAACCCACACTCCACACATAAGATTCCATGCGGCACAGAGGTTTCTGTGCTGAGTGCCTCCTGATCATGTGACCACCGTGACAGCCATTCATAGGGATCATGTGATTGGGAAGTCCGTCTTGCCTCCCAGTGTTAAGGGCGGCCACGGACGGTTGGCTATTCACTGGTTGTTAAGGACGCCGGCAGCCACCCGCTCCTTAACGAAAATGCTACCGCTCTTAAACATTTTTGAAAACACTCCTAAACACAGAAAAAAGGCTGGAAAGAAAAAAAAAAAAAAGCTAACTGTTAGCGTTTTTTTTTATTCAGTGGTTTTTGAGTCGTGTGCATGGAGCCTTAATCTCCTCCACAATTATCTTCTAAACAAACTTTTCAGGAACCCACAACAGCCACCACTGGCCAATCTTCCTGTTACTGTTTTATGAAAAGGTGTCTCATTGTATTGTCAATGTTGCACATTCTCTTTTGTGTTTTTGACCGATTGTGACCCCTACAATAAGACCTCACACACACACGGGTGTTTTTTACAGCCCTCCATGTTATTCAATGGCCCCATAAAAACGCTGACGTTTTTGAGCTGTAGATAGCATCGGCATTAGTGAGCTGAAAGTAGAACCCACGGCCACTGCGTTCCAAGGCTGTAACGTTTTGGCATTTTTACACCGAGTTGGCAAAGTGCTCACTAACCCCCTTGCCGACATTAACCGGCATTTTCAGGTTAAAAAATAGCAGAGGAATGTTTTTTCAAACAAAACGCCTATTGACGTCAACACTCATTAACGCAGATGCAAAACGCAGACAAAATCGCTTTTTTGACACCGATTTTTCCCTGACGTGTTTTTTTTTTTACAGGTACTTAACCACTTCAGCCCCGGAAGGATTTCCAGCTTTAGGACCGGAGCCCTTTTTGCGATTCGGCACTGCGTCACTTAACTGACAATTGCGCGGTCGTGCGGCGCTGTACCCAAACGAAATTTGCGTCCTTTTTTTCCCACAAATAGAGCTTTCTTTTGGTGGTATTTGATCACCGCTGCGTAATTTCTGATCGCCGCTATAAACAAAAGAAGAGCGACAATTTTGCAAAAAAAACCCAAATTTCTTACTTTTTGCTAAAATACAAATCCAAAAAAAAATATAAAAAAACATTTTTTTTCACAGTTTTTGGCCGATTTATATTCTTCCTCATATTTGCGATAAAAAAAAAAATCGCAATCGGCGTTTATTGATTGAATTGCGCAAAAGTGGTCGCGTTTACGGATGATGAGAATTCATTTTTGGGGTTTTTATTTTTTTTTTATTTTTTACTAATAATGGCGGCGATCTGCGATTTTTAGCGGTACTGCGATATTTCAGCGGACATGTCGGAACATTTTGACACTTTTTTGGGACCATTGGCATTTATACAGCGATCAGTGCTATAAAAATGCACTGATTACTGTGTAAATGCCATTGGCAGTGAAGGGGTTAACCTGCAGGGGGCGCGCTAAGGGTTAACTATGTTCCCTGGGCGTGTTCTAACTGTAGGGGGGCTTGCCTAGCTGGGGAAGGGAAGTGGTCACAGCCTTCACGTACAGGAAGGCTGTGATCACAGCCCTTCCCCCTCACACAGAGCGGAGGTCCGTGTTTACATGCACGGACCTCCGCTCCTTCACTCCGGGGGGGGGCATCGCGGGTGGCCGGCGGCAATCGAAGCCGCCGCACCCGCTCCCTGGCCCCCCCGAACACAGCGCGCTCTCACAGTGGCTCTATATCGCGGCCGCCGTCGTATCGCGGCCGCCGTCGTATGACGGCGTTTTGCGTTACAGAGCCACATTGTCGCCGTCAATTGCTGATCAGCGGTCGGCAGGCAGTTAAATAGCACTGAAAATGTGTGCAGTACTTTACATACAGTGGGTATAGAAAAGAATCACCCACCCCCCTTTGCAGCCTGAAATGAAGACAAAAAGTGAACCTACAATATTCAACGTGGACATTTATGTCGACCTATTCTATTTTTGCCACAGACAGAAGTAAAGTCCGACGTTTCCCCCCACCCACTAAGA
>BLSH010513674.1:648877-659598 GCA_018402905.1 Glandirana rugosa | reverse complement strand
TTTTTGCCACAGACAGAAGTAAAGTCCGACGTTTCCCCCCCCCCCCACTAAGAAAAGATATGGGTGACATACATTTCATGACGTGTGTCCCCCCTTTGCAGCCTGAAATGAAGACAGACACCGTTTTTATCTTATCCAGCTGTATTTACAGGTGCAACTTATAACATCCAAGTGAAAAATATAACACTAACATGTCAGAATTTTTTTTTTTCTTTTTTAAAAAAGGTCAAAAACAGAATCACCAAGTTGGAAAAAGGATCACCCCCTTTCTTTAATTACAGCCTTTAGTCTGTTGGGATTTGTCTCTACTAACTTTGCACATCTAGACTTTGCAATATTTGTACACTCTTCTTCGCAGAACTGTTCAAGTTGAGCTAAATTTCATGGTGACCGTTTGTGGACTGCAGTCTTCAAGTCATTCCACAGATCTCTGGGTTCTGACTTAGCTATGCAAGGACATTCACCCTTTTTATCCTTCAACCAATGTGTTGTCATTTTTGTTGTGTGACTTTCTGATCAAGGGAGGGTCTGTGTTGTACCAAACAACTTCCATTTCTTAATAATAGACTTCATTGTGCTTCTAGGCATTGAGGCTTCTAGTCTTTGAAATTATTTTGTATCCATCTCCAGACTTGTGCATGTCCACAACTTTATCCCGGAGATATTTTGACAGTGCCTTGCCACTAGAGATGGGCTCAGGCGTGTTCGAAACCCCACATCCCAATCCCACCAGGAATCCGACACTGCACATCGCTAATCACAGGCAGGGAGACATTTTCCAGATCGGGAAATGGCTCACTGCCTGTGATTAGCGCGGTGCAGTGTTGGCTTCCTGGCGGGATAGGGCATGTGGGATTTCGAACATGCCTGAGCCTATCTCTACTTGCCAGCCATAGTTGATTGTTTGTTTCAGTTGCACTACCAAAGACTGAAATGCTCCAGGAAAGCTCTTTTCATGCTGAGCTAATCAAAATGACTACAGATGATCACAGATGAAAGTCAAATGGCTTTGTGTGCCATTGAGGTGATTAACTACACCTGATTGAGTTTACTCAAAGTCAAATTTTAGGAGGGGGAGATCCTTTTTCCAACTCAGTTATTCTGTTTTTGAACGTGCTTTTTTTTTTTTCTATCTAACATGTTGGTGTCACAGTATATATTTTTGTTATAAGTTGAGTAAATACAGCTGGACAAAACAAAAACCATGTGTCTTCATTTCAAGTTGCAAAGAAACAAAATGCAATTACTTTAAGGGGGTATTCTTTTCTATACCCATTGTATATTGTACATTTACATCAGTCCCTGCCCTCAAGAAGCTTGCAATCTAAACTAACTAACAGCCTATCTAAGTTGAGGCGTGGGAGAAAACTGTAATACCCAGAGCAAATTCACACAGGCACAGGGAGAACATGCAAACTCCAAGTAGGTAGTGCCATGCTTGGGATTCAAACCGACGATCTTAGTGCTGCCAGGCATTAGTGCTAACCACTTAGCCACTGTGCTGTCCGTATGTCCCTTTAAAGTAGAAATAAAGGCAAAGCTTGTTTTCTTTTAAAATAGAGCATGGGAGGGATCCAAAGACATGCTGGTAGGTTAATTGTCTCCTGTCTAAATTGTCCCTAGTGTGTGTATGAATGCGAGTTAAGGATCATAGATTGCAAGCTTCATGAGGGCAGGGACCGATGTGAATGTACAATGTATATGTAAAGTGCTGCATAAATTGATGGCGCTATACAAGTACCTGAAATAAAATAAATAAATTAAAAATATAACATCTGTCAGTTTATGGGTTTTTTTTACACCATTTGTGCCCATTAGGGAAATTTCCCTTCTCTTCCTGCCCCATAGTAAAAAACAGGCGAAAATAAATCCCTTGTTGCCACAATGGCTACATTGAGAGATGGTGTTCCTATAGAAGATTTCCCTCTCTATGACCACCCAAAATTTGAGATTTTATTTTACTTTCACTCTCTGTGATAATGGTAAACCTGACTAATAGAGAGGGTGAATCTCACGTATGGGGAAACAGACAATGTAAACCTGACAAGTGTAATGCCTCTCCATCCTATCTAAAACATAAAAAATAAAAGAAAGAAGGGTTTTGCCTTTAGTTATAATTTAGGAACCACGGATACATGCCTATCGCATGTAGCACCCGAACCTGTGCAGGGGTTATATGTGCAATGCTCCTGGTGGCCAGCAGCATTGCATAGGTAAGGCCTCATCTCATCAAAAAGGGAGGATTGGGCAGGACCTATAGAGGTTTTCCTACAAAGTGGAAAATTCTCCTGGTGCCCTGCAGCATTGCATAGGTAAGGCCTCATCTCATCAAAAAGGAAGGATTGGGCAGGACCTATAGAGGTTTTCCTACAAAGTGGAAAATTCTCCTGGTGCCCTGCAGCATTGCATAGGTAAGGCCGCAGCTCATCAAAAAGGAAGGTTTGGGCAGGACCTATAGAGGTTTTCCTACAAAGTGGAAGATGCTCCTAGTGGTCTGCAGCATTGCATAGGTAAGGCTGCATATCATCAAAAAGGGAGGATTGGGCAGGACCTATAGAGGTTTTCCTACAAAGTGGAAGATGCTCCTAGTGGCCTGCAGCATTGCATAGGTAAGGCTTAATCTCATCAAAAAGGAAGAATTGGGCAAGACCTATAGAGGTTTTCCTACAAAGTGGAAGATGCTCCTAGTGGTCTGCAGCATTGCATAGGTAAGGCTGCATATCATCAAAAAGGGAGGATTGGGCAGGACCTATAGAGGTTTTCCTACAAAGTGGAAGATGCTCCTAGTGGCCTGCAGCATTGCATAGGTAAGGCTTAATCTCATCAAAAAGGAAGAATTGGGCAAGACCTATAGAGGTTTTCCTACAAAGTGGAAGATGCTCCTAGTGGTCTGCAGCATTGCATAGGTAAGGCTGCATATCATCAAAAAGGGAGGATTGGGCAGGACCTATAGAGGTTTTCCTACAAAGTGGAAGATGCTCCTAGTGGTCTGCAGCATTGCATAGGTAAGGCTGCATATCATCAAAAAGGAAGGTTTGGGCAGGACCTAAAGAGGTTTTCCTACAAAGTGGAAGATGCTCCTAGTGGCCTGCAGCATTGCATAGGTAAGGCCTCATCTCATCAAAAGGGAAAGATTGGGCAGGACCTATAGAGGATTTCCTACAAAGTGGAAGATGCTCCTAGTGGCCTGCAGCATTGCATAGGGAAGGCTGCATATCATCAAAAAGGAAGAATTGGGTAAGACCTATAGAGGTTTTCCTAGAAAATAGAAAATTTCTGTGTGCTCCCATCCTGAAAACACTCCATCATTATGGCCTTAGGAGCTGCTCTTAAAAGCACCCGTCCTCATCTTCAGACCAGGCTGGTTTATGGTGAGCTGTACAACAGCATGGTTTTATCACAGAGGATCTGCATCGAATGTAGAATAACATCCAGTAAAATCTGATGACACAAAAATGTCATATCTTATTCAAAGAAACCACTGCCATCTCATTACTTGTCACAAATACATCCACAAAAGGAAGCCCCTTCTTATATTCTGTATTGTCAGGACTTTTCCTGTATACCTCATGTAGTGTATATGCATTCAGCAATATGATATTAATTTGCCGGAATAACTTATACAGAATTGTGTCTTCCAATATAACAAGACATAAATCAAAGCAGTAAGAACCATTTAAAAGGCTGCAAAAGTCAAAGCGGAAAACAGAAGCCGTATATCATGTAATAAAAATTAACTTGCTTGCAAGCAATTAATTTGCTGCAGTGTTGTTCAACGTGCCACAAGTCACATGACACAAACAGCGACCCCATTCACAGTGTGCTCATCCATGTGACAGCAGATGCTACATCAGCAATTTGAATGGCAGCTGTGATAGAACGCTGGCCGTGTTCAGACATGTCATAAATGGCATGTAGAACAGAATAGAAATACCATCGGTGTGCTGGGTACTTTCCTTCACACCTTGTCACCACACCCAAAGGCCTCACAATACATGGTAACCTCATCCAGTAAAAGGCAACATGTCCCTAAAACAGACAGTTTGGCGATATTGCGGCTCTTGAAATAGAAAAGAGCATTTTTTTTGTAGGACTGACCACTGTCCACAATAATAATAATAATAATGTACATCAGAACTTAGAGGTTACAACAAAAGTAATACAACTGAAACTATGTGCGCTGAGCCAAAGGTAATCACATCAATGTACAAAACGCATCTTCACGCAAGTAGATACAATCTTCCATATGCCAGGGAAACAACAAGGTATAGAAATCAGACTCAAAAAAATATCTCAGGTCCATAGAAAAAAGAAAAAAGCCAGCCTTGCAGCTTTTAGATTGGGGCTTGCTTACACCAGATGTAGTTGAAGGCGTTTTTAAACGCAATGTGAATGCATGAGCAACAATAATAAATTGTATTTCAATTAGTCTAATTTATGCCATTGCAATGCTTTCATGTGATTTAAAAAAAAAAAAAACCAGCATGCGTCCTCTTTGTTGCACTGAAATGAACTGGAACACACATGAACATGTTAATGCAAATCCATAAGAAATAAAGAAATCATAAATGATGTCTAAGGGCTCATTCACACTAACACCCAAGGGGCGGTAACACCCTGCAGCTGAGTCTCCCCCATTCACAGATCATGTTACAAGCTGTGTAATCCATGAAAGAACTTTGCAATGGAGGATAGGGCAATGGACGGTCATTTACCAGCTTCATGAAAACTTAGATGGAAAAAAAACACAAGTACACCTTTAGCCTGGGTTCACACTATTGTGGTGTGGGAACCAGTGCGATTCCAGTGCCGGTTCCCGCATTGCATCACATCTCCCCCACAGGCAGTTCACACTGCCTTCTACGAACCACTGGGAGTGTCAATACAAAAGTTAATCACACCCCCAGATGGGTTCACAGATCGCAGTGCGAACTGTGAATTTGCACAGGAATCAGAACACATGGGTGTGCAATCCATGCAATCTGATTCTAGTGCGGGGAAAAAAAAGTCCTTGGACCTTTTTTAAGCGAATCCAATGCGAGTTCAGCCATACAAACTGTATGGCTGAACTCGCATTGCACAGGCATTACATGTGATCAGCACAGCAATGCGGGTGCAAATCACATGCAATGTCTGTGTTCCCATATGTGTGAACCTAGGCTTAGACTCGGTTCACACTGCAGCAACCTAGAGCTGCACGATTAATCGTATTAAAATCGAGATCTCGATTCACACCCCCCTCCCACGATCTCCATCAGGCATTACCACGATTTCCAGTACAGTTAATGGAGTCTGACTTGCGGACGACTCAGCGCGACTTGACTGTAATAGAAGTCAATGCAAGTCGCCTTAAGTCTCCCCAGGAATCTTTTTGGTTCACACAGGGGCGATCCGATTTGGTGCAACTTTGCTAGACATTTTGAAAGCAACCACAGCACGACTTTGGGCAACTTATGGCGCAACTTGAGGCGACTTACAACCCGACTTCATGCCAGGCAACTTTGCTGTGGCCAATCAGAGAAGGGAGGGAGGGGGTTGCCCTAAATAAATTCTATTCTTTTCACTGTGAAGTCACTTCTGTTTAGATGGGGGATCTGACTTGGAGACGACTTCCATTGAATTTTATGGGCACAAGTCGGATAGAAGTCGCCTCCAAGTAGTACAGGAATCTCTTCTGAAGTCGCCTTGAAGTCGGAGCAACTTCAGTAGTGTACATAAAGACGGCTCCCACTCACTTCAATGGGATTTCTTGTGTCAAGCGACCTGGGGCGACTCAAGCTGGATCGCAAGTCGCCCGTGTGAACCGGGCCTAAGTCAGAGCAACTTGAGTCTCTCCTATCTGGGCAAACTGCCAAGTCTGGGCAGAGGTCAAGTCTGAAATCATTGTAGATAAAAGAAGTAAAAAGATACTATGTTTCAAATGATCAAAGGGTTGAACTCCCAAAGAGTTAAGTTTAACCATTTAAAGACAATCTTTTCTGACCAGTAATTTCCAGTATTTTCTGCTAGAAAATGACTTCGAACCCCAAAACATTATATCTTTTTTTTTAAGCAGAGACCCTAGAGAATAAGATGGTGGTTGTTGCAATATTTTATGTCATATGGTTTTTGCGCAGCGGTCTCTCAAACGCAATTTTTTGGGAAAAATGATACTTTCAAAAAAAAACTAAGCAGTGCTGTTATGTAAGATGTTACGCCGCGAGGATCGTGATCTTTATTCTAAGCAAAAAAAAGTTGTGATTCTCATTTTGGCCAGAATCATGCAGCTCTACCGCAACCTGAAAGTGGTGAGACTTACAGTGTGACTTTGCCAGAAGACTTTGTCGCGACTTCAAAGCAACTTCAGGGAATGCCTGTGTAATCTTCCTCTAATGTCGGATCCAAATCACATCAAGGATCTGACTTGGAGGCGACTTCCATTAAAGTCAATAGGCACAAGTTGGATAGAAGTCGCATTGAAGTAGTACAGGAACCTTTTGTAAAGCCGGGGCGACTTCAGTAGTTCTAATTAGGACAGCTCTCATTGACTAACAAGTCGGATCCCAAGTCGCGGCAGTGTGAATTGAGCCTTACCCTTTGGCCCAGTTGAACCTCAAAGTGGAACTTCGCCTTTAAAGCAGTTGTCTACCCATTTAAAAAAAAAAAATTAAAGCCTGCAAGACAATAGCATAATGAGCTAGTATGCACCGCATACTAGCTCATTATGAAATACTTACCTTGAAATGAAGATCCGACCGGGCTGCTCGGTCCGCTCTGACGGAGCGGACATCTTCCCTTGGATCTTGCTTCCGGGTACGCGGCTCCAGCGCTGTGACTGGCCGGAGCCGCAAGACGTCACTACCGCGCATGCGCGCGGGACCTGTCTTCCTGGCAAGGTCCGGCCCGATTGCCGTGACATACACGGCGCAGCATCTTGGAGAGGGAATATCTCCTAAACTGTACAGGTTTTACAGGTGTACAGGGCTTATTATAGGCTTACCTGTAAGTAAAAGTACAAAAATTAGGTAGACAACCGCTTTAAGCACATAGTGATGTTTTCCCTGCCGTATTTTTATTTAATCTTTTTTTAAAACAAATTCTAAAACAAAAACTTGCATGCTGCAATTTAAATTCTGTAATCTGCAAGCCTCCTATACATCAGATGACAGAGCAGGTCACACATTGATGAAGAGCATTTTATTCACCAAGCACAGCTACATTAATTATAAGAACCCTTCCACCATTTTTGCTCCCAGTAAAACACGAACAAAAACCACCAATGTATATAAAATTCTTTGAAAAACACGTCATTTTTACCACGCCAGTGTATATAAAGCAGGCTAATGTGTTCCAATGATCTAGGGTCTGATGCCCTTTAAGATGAAGCCACAGTGCAATAATTCCGGGAGATGTAGAAAATAAGGGGAAGTGGATGAAAGGTGACACTTCCTCTTTAGAATGTAGTGTGTTCTGATCACATACCGCTCTGTCTTAGCTTATCTTCATCATAGAAGACAAGATATTTACAGCTACACTTCTAAAACTGAACGAGTGAAGGCTTTCAATGAGACATACTAAGGACAACACAATTCATAGGACACAGCCTTACTAACAAGGCCACAAACTGCATCATAATGATCTATAGGAAGTGCCAATAATAATAGTACTGCTTTATGTCTAGAACACTCCTTGTACCATAATCTACAGACCACACAAAAACAATAAACTGATAAACCTAGACACTCGAGCCCCCATATGCAGTAATGCCAGGCCTCCATAAGGCTCCATAGCACAGTGACAGCTGCTGCAGCGCATTTGTTTTGTAGCTTTTTTTGTGGAGTGTATAAGAAGCGGTGCCATTCATTTGAATAGGCCTCAATCCGCTTCAAAGAAGCTCATATGCCAAATCTTGGCACAGAGCCAGGAGCGTTTGGCGGTGTTTTTTGCCACGATTTTATCGCATTTTGTCGCTCAACAATTGCAGTTGTGTTAGAGGTGTATTAAGATATAATGGCATCACAAATGCATCCTGCGTTTCTGGAATCTCGCCGATTTCGCCCACGATTCAAATTGCCTAGGTGTGAATGGAGCGTTAGACCCCTTTCACACTTGTGCGACTTTTCCTGCGACTTTGGACATCAGAGTCACATGACAAGCCGTACCCCATGATTCTCAATGATAACCAGTCATATCTGTGCGACTTCAAGGTAGTCCCTGTACTACTTTAGTCTGACTGATGCGAGCTAAGGTCCTTAGACCTCAAGTTTACACAGGCATTGCCTGAAATCGCGTCCAAGTCACAGCAGTGTGAAAGAGGCCTTAAGCCCCGCACACATGATGAGAAAATACCGCTTTTGAATTGGATGTACGATAATCGGATCGTTCGTACAGAGCTTTCGAGAGCCGATCATGATGACAATTCATCCGGTATTTTCCATCCGGACACGATCGGACATGCCCAATCGTACGATTATCGTTCAAAAATGCAATACAAATACACTACAACATATCACATCACTTTCAATATTTTATTCTGTCGTATGAAAATTTTCATGACTAATTTTGTGACTGCCGATTTGATCTGAGATTAGCATGCAAAAAAAAAAAAAAACGATCATTCGTCCGATTCTCATTGTGTGTACCGACCATTAGTCTTCATGCACATGGGCGCATTAGGGGGCTTACCACATAAATCTCTGGCCTTTTCCTGCACCCAGGAAGCCCAGGTGCTGTACATAACTGTCCATAGACATGAATGGCCATACAGTGGTAGTCAAGTAAACTTTCATATGGCATACAGGCACATTTTCCAAACGCAGGCTTTCAGTAGGAAATAGCTGCCCTTAAGTATGTGGTGACAGGTACACTTTAAAGCCTAACTCCAGGCCAAGTTCAAAAAATAAAACATGTCCCCTGAGCCCCAGCAGATTAAGAATGGAATTCTTATTTTTTCCAAGGGATGAGTTTTACTTACCATAACCTACAGTCCCATGATAGCCTCCAATCTTCTCTCCAGGACTGAACTGAGAGCGGGCCCTCTACCTCATCACATCCAATGCATTGGTTTGCATTGTATAGTACGTGATACTGGTTCGAGGGACAGTGCCAACATTGGTTTGAAACTGGCAAAAAAAGGAAGAGGCGTGGCATACCAGTCGTCACAATCAGAACTGACACAAAGGAAGCCTGATGAGGCATAGATTCATTGAGAAGTTCACTTTTAAAAAAAATAAGTAGACAATTTTTTTTTTTGCAGATAAAAAAAGTGCATTTATTATTTTCCCTAGGAGCCTGCAGGGCATTGCACCCACAATCGGCAAACTGCAGGTGCAAAGTCAGCTCCTACAGACACTAAAGTAAGGCCCCTTACACACTTGTGCGACCTGATTTTAACGCAATTGTTTGCCACGATTTGGCATCATTAAGACTTTGGTCCGACTTTGTTGCAACTTTGGCTCAATGAAAACATATTACAAAGTCATACAGAAGTAGTACAGAAATCGCATCTATATTATTCAGGTGCAATATGCATGCGACTTTGAGGGTCTAACATTGAAGTCTATGGACCTCAGGCTGCATCAAAGTTTGGCCATGGTAATGCATGGACAACTTTGAAGTCGGCATGACTGGAAAGTCGTACAGGTAGGAATAGTATTCATTGGAAATAATGGGGAACGAATTGTCATGCGACTTTGCAGTCCCAAATCACAGGACAACTCACACAAGTGTGAAAGGGGTCTAAAGCTGTCTGCCCCTACCTCCCATATGGGCAGATGGTTACTGAAGTGCAGCAAGAGTAAGGAACTATGATAGCACTCATCAGCACCCTTAGACCCCATTCACAACTGAGCGTTTTGTAGCGTGAAGCCTGAAGCTACAAAACGCTGGAGGGGGAAAAAAAAATTCAATGATTCTCTATGGAGATGGTTCACATCTTCACTCCAAAATGCCAAAAGCCTGAAAACGCCTGAAGCTCAAACAAGTTCTGGAAGTATTTTTTCAGGCAGATTTTGGCATTTTTCTGCCTTTTACATTGTACAAAAATCGCAGCAAAATCAATGTAAAAATCATGGTAAAATTGTGCGACTGACACGCTCAGATGTGAATGCAGCCTTAAAATTCATTGAGAACTACAAGCCATCAGCCATAGTAGCAGATGGAACTTGCAGTTCATTCAGTCACATATCTGTGAAAGAATTAAGCAGCTGTGAGTCCTGCACAGTCGCACTGTTTTTAAAACTGACAGCGGGTGCAGGGTGAAATGAGAGTGAGATCACCCATTCCCCAGTTAGGGGGGGGGGGGGGGGACGCACAATAATATGTTACATCCTCAACACGGGTGTAACAGGTTACCAAAGTTGAACGTAGCCATTAAAGTGGTTATAAACCTCAGACATGAAATCTGAACAAAGCATATGCCTCTATACTGTGTACTTGTCTCAATTAAGAGCACCAAGTGTCATTTCTGTCTGCTGCATCGTTCCTCTGCTATAAGTATGAATCACTTCAGACAAGTTTTTCTGACACCAAGAGAAAAATGGTGACAGGGGAGGGACCTCCAGCTGACTGACAATCTTAACTCTGTCCCTGTTGGCTGTGTGAAGGGGGAGTGTGTCCCTACCCTCCAATCAGCTCTCAGAGCTCTCCTTACAGCTGTAACTTTAGCTCCCCACCCCTTGCTTTTCAGAGTCGATTTCAATGTCGACATTCCTCTCGAGACTCTCGACTAACCTCCCATCCCT
>BLSH010513674.1:646099-648867 GCA_018402905.1 Glandirana rugosa | reverse complement strand
GTGTGTCGGTTGTCCCTGTCTCAATTCTAACAGTCAGTTGGGGGGGGGGGGGGGACGCACAATAATATGTTACATCCTCAACACGGGTGTAACAGGTTACCAAAGTTGAACGTAGCCATTAAAGTGGTTATAAACCTCAGACATGAAATCTGAACAAAGCATATGCCTCTATACTGTGTACTTGTCTCAATTAAGAGCACCAAGTGTCATTTCTGTCTGCTGCATCGTTCCTCTGCTATAAGTATGAATCACTTCAGACAAGTTTTTCTGACACCAAGAGAAAAATGGTGACAGGGGAGGGACCTCCAGCTGACTGACAATCTTAACTCTGTCCCTGTTGGCTGTGTGAAGGGGGAGTGTGTCCCTACCCTCCAATCAGCTCTCAGAGCTCTCCTTACAGCTGTAACTTTAGCTCCCCACCCCTTGCTTTTCAGAGCCGATAGATCCATTTAAATTCCACACTTTGAATGGATATAGGGGAAAGATTGATGTAGATAAACAGGTACAATTTATGTAGGAGGATATGTATCATCTCTGTGTATCACCTGAGGTTCAGTCACTTCACTATCTAAGGGTTTACAACCAATTTAACCACTTAAGGACCAGAAGGATTTACCCCCTTCCTGACCAGGCCATTTTTTGCGATACGGCACTGCGTCAATTTAACTGACAATTGCGTAGTCATGTGGCACTGTCCCCAAACAAAATTGATGTCCTTTTTTCCCCGCAAATAGAGCTTTCTTCTGTTGGTATTTGATCACCTATTTTTTGCACAATAAACAAAAAAATAGAGGGACATTTTTGAAACAGAAAAAAAATATAATCTTTTTTAACTTTTTGCTATAAATAAATAGCCAAAAGAAATATTAAAAAAAAAAAAAAACAAAAACAAAAAAAAAAACATTTCTTCATCAGTTTAGGCCAATATGTATTCTTCTACATACACATATTTTTGGTATTTTTTTTTTTTTTACTAGTAATGTCGGCGATCAGTGATTTTTAGCAGGACTGCGACATTGTGGCGGACAGATCGGACACCTAACTGACATTTTTTATATTTTTTTTGAGAACCAGTGACATTAGTACAGTAATCAGTGCTAGAAATATGCACTGTTATTGTACTAATGACACTGGCAGGGAAGGGGTTAATACTAGGGGTGATCAAGGGGTTAAATGTGTTCCCTCACTGTGTGTTCCAGCTGAATGGGGGAGGGGCTGCCTGGGGAAACATACAGATGCGTCTTCCTGCATAGAAGAAATACAGGATCTGTGTGATCTCCCCTGTCAGAATGGAGATCTGCCTTGTTTACACAGGCAGATCCCTGTTCTATCACTGCGGGGAACGATCGCGGGTGGCCGGCAGACATGGAGTCCGCCCCACCCACTGGCCAGAGCCCACAATAGCAAGTTCCCGCACCACAGTACAGCTACAGTGATTTGCGGGAAGGACCCGACCTGCCGCAGTATAATGATGGCGGCTGGTCGACAAGTGGTTAAGGTAAGTAATGCTCTCTATTAAAACATCCCCTCCAAAAAATGAGCATTATAATCTCATCCTGTTGGGCTGTGGGTGGACAAAATTTTTTTTAAACTCAAACCCAAGTTAGCCTTTGGCCCCTTTCACACTTGTGCACCTTGTCCTGCGACTTGGGACTGCAAAGTCGCACGACAAGCCGTACCCCATCATTTCCAATGAGTACAATTCATATCTGTGCAACTTCAAAGTAGTCCCTGCACTACTTCGGTCTGACTTTGATGTGACTTGAGGTCCATAGACCTCAGGATTACACAGGCATTGCTTCAAGTCGCATCAAAATTGCAGCAAAACCTTGGCAAAATTGCCGTAAAATCGTGTGACTTTCAAGTTGCACAAGTGTGAAAGGGGCCTTTAAGAAATTGTTTACAAGTGTGCAGTTTCATGTCCTAAGGTTGTATGAAATAACTACTAAAATAGTGTTCCACGTAATGCACTGCAGTCAGAATGAGAGGAGAACCTCACAGGGTGACTTCCTAACTCTGTGCTGGGCAACGTCCTCTCTTGCTGTTTCCAGTACCACCAATCCCATTAAAAAAACCTTTGACTGTAATAGGTGTATGGCAGAGGCTTCTTTCTACAATTTCTTACACCAGGTTTTCTGTATCGGAGACATAATGTGATATGATGCAAGAGGTATTCACAAAAACCCAAATAGGGGTTCTCTTATTACCCAATTACCAGTAAAAGGGAACAGGAAGGATTGAGGCACTGCACCAATGCGGAGGGCCCATTTACACTTGTTCATTAAAGCAGATCTATGGCCAAAATGTAAAATCATATATTCATTTTTACACTGTATTTTGATTTCCAATCCTATCAATCAGAGCAATCCTAAATTTACTTTGTAAAATATCACCACACATTTACAGTTCTTCCTTGAATTCTGTGTCACACATTCACTGTGTCCTGTGAGTAAGCACTTTTGTGTCACATTTCATAGAGCCTGCCTTCTGATCTACAGAGGAGGAGTTTCAGGAGGTGGAGTCAGTACAGGAATCACTGCTTGCAGGCAGCAAGGTACCATGGGATATGGAGTCCTTAGAAACTGAAAGTAAACAGCAGAGGAGAAGCTACAAAGCATGCAGGGAGTCCACAAAGACATGTAAAGCCTCATACATACAGCACGTTTCTTTTTCCATTCCACTCAGCGGGCTGAACAAAAATATAATATATATAACAGCTCAGATCAGAGCCGCTGTACTAACAATCAGTAGTGCACCGATATTAAAGT
>BLSH010513674.1:633599-641099 GCA_018402905.1 Glandirana rugosa | reverse complement strand
TTCACATTGCACTGCCCATGCACAACATGCACCACAGTGCACACACATTTTAGCAAGCAGGCTGATGAGAGCGATCCCCAATTGTCTGGCTATCTGCAGGCTTCGTACTTTCTTCATCAATAACCTGGGAATACGCATGTAGAGTACAAAGTCAACGTCTGGCCTGCATACACGTTCCATGTCAGAGCCACTGAAAGTATTTAAGCTGATAGATTAGCACAGATGTCAGGCAACCAGTATTTTCAGAGGGGAAGGTCAGTAATGGCCATCTTCCTCTCCTTTTGACCACTTCACACCCTTGAGACATACAGATACATCCCCAGGTTGAGGTAGCTATACCAGGATCATGACTGCAACTATGATCCCTGTACCAAAATTTTCAGCTGGCAATGGGCTTTACCACTTCCTTACAGGGCTATAGCCGAAAAGACGGCTGCAGCGCAGCTCTCCAGTTCTGGGAGGATGTCCTCCCAGAACTGAGCCTCCCATGCATTGGGCCCACTCTGCGACTGCTGTGTCCTTTGGGCCAATCACAACGCCTCTTTACATGTGGCCATTTGTGATTGGACACAGCTGATTGCATGGTAAACAGACTTGCTGGTTATCGGCAGTCCTTTTCTCACACACTGTCTCTGTGTAAGGAAAGGAGAGCCCATAACCGGCAAGGCTGACGGCATCATTATCATCCTTTACACTGATAATCAGGGCACTGATGATCAATGCAGCCTCATCAGTGCCACCCATCAGTGCCCCCAGTGCAGCCTCATCAATGCACATCAGTGAAGGAGAAAAATTACTTCTCTGCAAAATAAGTTCTAAACAGAAAAACGTTTTGTTTTTTTTTCATGATTTTCTGTCTTTTTTCATTTGTTTAACAAAAAATAAAAAAACCCAGTGGTGATGAAATACCACCAAAAGAAAGCTGTATCTGCCTCAAAAAAAAATGGTAAGTTCATTTGGGTACAGTGTTGCATGACCGCACAATTGTCAAGGTGCAACAGCACTGAAAGCTGAAAACTGGCAGGATAACGGCACAGAAGCCCCCCTTCTGTCTCCTTTACCAGGTTCCCCCTTGTGATCAGGGAGCCCAGGGCCGTTGCCACTTGGTGCCCTGGTAAAGAAGGGACGATGGGACAGCCAAACCAGCCTTCCCTCTGTGATGTAAAAAAACTGGAAGGAATGAGGATTTCATCACTTTCGGTTTCGATTTGATGATTACAAGACGTTACCAGCTTGTATAGCATCTGATCAAACTGAGATTGGTTTGATAAGATGCTTTTGAGGGCAGAGATCTGGGGTCTAACAGAACCTCTCAGTAAAGAGTACCTGTCACTGCCCATGCCATTACATGGGATGCTGTCGCCTTTTCACAGGTGTGCACAATTTTCAAGTGTGACATGTTAGCCATCTATGGACTCGGCATACCATCGTTTCTTATTTTTTCTCAAAAATTGGGCATTATATTGTGTTTATATGCACGATAATTTGTTAAAGTGATTTTTTTTTTCTGAGAATATGCATTTTAAAAAAGGCTGCGCAAATATCGCGTGAGAATTACAAAAAACATGAAGCAGTTCAGAGACACATCATAGCAACTCCGAAGTAAATGATCCTATTCAAATACACTGCATATCTCTCAGACTATGTCATTAGTGCTGTGAGCCTCAGTGGCTTAGTGGTTAGTACTTATCCCTTGTAGCACTTGGTTTCTGGTTCAAATCCTAGCCAGGATGTTGTCTGCATGTTGTTCACATGGGTTTCCTTCCACAGAGATGAGCTTGGGCATCCACCAAACTCATCTCTATCCACACTTCCACTGTGCACTCTTTTAGGTCCAATCAGCTGCAGGTCGGGTCATTCCCCACCCCGCACATGTAAACAAAAGGGACAGGATGCTGGTGTCCTTATATGTACACATGCCTATATTTAGCCAATGACATGTGTCCATGTAAAGGCACTGATGACATCAGAACTCCGCCCCTTTGTTTACATGTGCGGGGTGGGGAATGACCCGACCTGCAGATAACTGGACTAAAAAGAGGGCAAAGTGGAAGTTGTGAGAATGCCCGGGCACTCCACTTCCATGCTCCAAAGACATGCTGGAGGATTCATTGTCTCCTGTCTGTGTGTGTACAAATTGGCTATCCACGTGTATAATCACATTCTGCATGCTGTCTGCAAGCCTGGTCAATTGGGTTAAGGAAAGACCTAGCAACCTACATCATAGAAAATTCACCAGGAACATTCTATGTAAAAAGGTGTTCAGCACATCAGACAGGGTGCCCATAGAGCAGCCAAGAGTGGATACAACCAAACAGATTTGTACATCCATACAGTGACAGGATAATCAATGTTTACATCCATCACCTGACACCTCATTCTAATTCCCACCACTATGACAACTCCGTACATCCCTGTGATCCGATGTCACTGCCACTCACATATAATCATTTTCCATAAAACTAATGCTACAAGTCAGATTTCCTGGGAAATACATACATGTATGGAAACATGGCAGTCATACTGCGGTGACCATGATCAATACAAGGGGACAATATTTACATCTGTATCATACAGAACACACAGACATGTCATACCGGTGTAGCCGCTCTCTTCAAACCCGGAATATAGATTTATTGTTCCATAAGTACACAAAGGCACGCGCCCAGCGCTTTTATCAACTGCACCTGGTGTAGCAATAGATGTAAGCTTTTGGGGACAGGACAGCTGTGACCGTTCCCTTTGTCCTCTACCACAAACATACAATCCACAAGTGGAATTAGAATCTTACAAAAATGTAGGTCCTAAAAATAAGACTCAAGATTGTGATTTGAGAATTTGGAAAAGGTTTTCATTGGATGCAGAAAACTGACACATGATGATTGTACAATGACACATAGGGGAGATTTACTAAAACTGGAGAGTGAAAAATCTGGTGCATGCTAGCCAATCAGCTTCTGACTTCAGCTTGTTCAGTTAGGGCTCGTTTACACTTGCTTTGGCTTCAACGCTCATTAAAGCTCAACAAGCTTTTATGATGTGTTTTTGAGGCTTCGTCGGTGCTTCGAAGAGGCTTCAGTGAGGCTTCAGTGAGGCTTCGGTGATGCACTTTGGAAGCCTTGTTGACACTTGGCAGATGCCCTGTGTGTTTGTCGATATATCAAATCTGCAATTTCTCCAAAACGGAGAAATGGAGGCATTGGAGAGGCTTTGAAGGCTGGCTAAAGCTACACGGGGAATAATTTGACGCAAAGCTGAAGCTCAGCGAAGCCAACGCAAGGTGTAAACAGGGCTGTAAGCAAACCATTTTATTTAGCGACAGGGGCTTTGACTGGCGTTAAGAGAGCTTTAACAAAGCCTGTCTGACGCCATGTTTTGAAGCAAGTGTAAATGAGCCATTAAAGTGTTAAAACAAGCTGTTAAATAAGCTCCTTTATTTTGTTTGACAATATCTGTCTATCTCTTTAAAACGCAGCTGACATCCAATCACTGAGTTGTAAGGAGGACAGACTCAACTGGTACTGGCAGCATTAAAGCATACAGGAGAAAGGGACACCCAGGGACACTTAAAGTGTTACTAAACCCACAACAGTAAAATCAGTATGTATATGCAGTAAAGCATGCATGTTATACTCAGTGGAACCTAAGGGGTTAATTATCTGCATTGTGTAAAAAGGCTGTTTAATCCTGTCTATTCTGATCCTCCCCTTCTTCCACTGTCACCAATCCATCTCCTGACAGTACAGAGCCTTGGGGGCACTCTGCACATGCTCAGTTTGGTGTGTATTGCCAAAGAGTTTTTTTCCTTGGGAGGGTGCATGTGATCAGCACAGGGCCAATAAGCACTGTCCAGAGGGTCAGGGGTCCTGCAGCCTCATATGACAGCTAAATGCAGAACAAAAACTCCTCCTTCCAAGCTTTAACTAGACACTGATAGAAGTCACAAGATTGCTATATACTGCTGATGAGAAAAGGTATTTAGCAGTTTATATTTACTAAAATATTGCATTTCCATGTTCTGTGTACTGTGGGAGACCAGATATAGTGAATGCGGGGTCCTGGATTTAGTAACATTTTAAGCTTTGACAAAAAAACTGAAAGCTGATTGGTATCTATGCAGAGCAGCACCAGATTTTGCACTTTCCAGTTTTAGTAAATAACCTCCATAACGTTCTATATGACAGTGGAGAGAGCTAGTTAGTCATCTATTGATGGTCTCATCCAATCACAATCAGACCATGTGTGGCAGATGGGGGCGGGGTTTTGGTGACGCTCATCACACATATTACAATCTGACTGAATGTCATAGGCAGTCTGAGTCCAGAGCTGATCACTTGTATTCGATCATTACATGCGATTGGGTGTGATCAGCTGTGAGAGGCAGCAGCCTCCCATTGATTTCATTGGAGCTGCCTACTTGCAGCTAATGGAATGTAATTGTCAGCAGAGCGTGCAAGTTCACAAGTGTGGATTCAACCCTGAGCATGAGCATGACCTACGTATTATTCTTTTTTGTGCGTGCATATTTTTACATGAGACTTGTAGCCGGACGGTGTCGGTAGGGCAGAGGACTGTGTCGGTAGGGCAGAGGACGGTGTCGGTAGGGCAGAGGACGGTGTCGGTAGGGCAGAGGACGGTGTCGGTAGGGCAGAGGACGGTGTCGGTAGGGCAGAGGACGGTGTCGGTAGTTTTTTTATTATTTATTACAAATAGGACGGTGTATTTATTTAGCGAGCAAGTTCACAAGTGTGGATGCAACCTTGAGCATGAGCGTGACCAGCGTTTTATTTTTTTTTGTGCATGCAGATTTTTACATGAGACTTGTAGCCTCGGTAGGGCAGGGGACTGTGTCGGTAGGGCAGGGGACGGTGTCGGTAGTTTTTTCTTTTTTTATTATTTATTACAAATAGGACAGTGTATTTATTACAATTTAGGACGGAGTCAGGAGGGCATAGGACGGGCTCAGGAGAGCACAGGACGGGCTCAGTATTTTTATTTATTATTGTTCATAATATTTTTTTTCTTGGGGTTGGCATAGAAGATTTGCGGTCTACACGTCACCTGCCCGTGACTGATGGGCACATTGTGGTTGGCGTGCTCCCATGCCCCGTATTTGGGGGTGCCCAGGCACACACCAATGGTAGGTCCTTATATTACACAGTTTTGGCAAATCTAATCTGTCAAGAGTGTTTGACAGGCAGTGAGGAAATGACAGGCCGCATCTTTATCGCTTGTTTTATGCCTCTCAATGCTGACCAGACATTGCACGAGGCTGCAGCGTGGTCCACAACAAGATGCTGTTTAAGGTAGACGTGCATCCAAACTGCTTCTCTGAAGAGCGATCTGCATTTGCATTCCTTTTCAGATGCGACTGACAGGTGGTAAGGAGGTGATGTGCCGCCTGATTTAACGGCATTTTAGCACATGCATTGCACACAGTTGTGGGGCGTTTGTGGCGCTTTTCCCTTGCCTTAATGGATTGCGACACGTTTGCAGACGCAGAGTGACCACAGCATGTAAACGCCCGTCCACTGCTTTCTGCAGGAAGGTGGATGGAGGGTGCTAATAACGCAGATCAACCCCCTTTCCACGAACATCTGAACTCCGCCTTAATCTTTGCCATGAAGCAGAGCCCCGTTACATGTACAGCGCCTGCTCCTCCCACCTGCTGGATGCCCATGTGATGAGGTTGTACAAAGATTGCAGCGTGTATGGGGAGCGCTGAATACCGATCAGTCAGTGCGATCCATGAGACCGATTCACTGGAGGTGACAGCTGGCTGTACAATCCATCATCCGCACATACAGACTGCCCATACACTGTACAATCTGATTGTACAATCTACGTCCAATCTGTCTCATGATGACTGACAAATCAGTATTGTTTGGTTTATGTCCAATGTAGTATGCATTATACAATGAGATGGTACAGTGTATGGTCAGTCTAGGACGATGTCCTGGTTACAGTCAGTACTCCCCCCAGCCTGCCTGTGATCCATGCGATCAGATCTCAGCATACACAGGTCGGTGAATATCGTCCATGTACACACACACCACTAGATGGCCAGCTCCTGGGCACAGGCATGCTGAGATGAGCGCTGCATATTGCTCCTCCATACACCATAGTGATCAGTGTCTCGGGGGCATGCTGGGACTTGTAGTTCCTCACGTGTTGGAGGGCCTATATGTCTGTCCCCCCCTCCCCCCGGTCCATGTACTCACCGGGCCGGACCTGATCCCCCCGGATCACAGCGCTTCCCCGGACTGTGCGCTCCGCTCCGCACAATGCCGATCCCCGCTCAGCGCAGATAACAGTCTTTCCATCCGAGTGTGCCTGCAGTCCGTCCCCGTTCCGTCCCGATTCTCTCTCCCCCACTCTCAGCCTCTCTCTGTTCTTTCTCTTTCCCCTGATACCCCGACGGTACTTACACGCCAGCCCACTCTCTCACCTCATTGGTCCCTAGCCTGCGGAAGGAAGGCGTGATCACAAAAGAAAATCCGTCTATTGGACAGAATAAACGTCAGTCAATCTGGGAAGCGGGGGACCGCCCACTTCGTGTCCAAAGCCGAGCTTGTGTCTGGCAAAGGGCTGTCAATCAAAAAGTGACGTCTCACAAAAGGGCTCTGATTTGCTGAAAAGCGGATCTATGGGCCGCCCACTCAGAGAAATCACTTGCATCTGATAGGCTCAGCACGTCGACACCCTCTGATGGATGAAGAAGCGTGATTGGCTCAGTACGTGTTTTAGGTCCCACACCTTCATTCTGATTGGGGGTGTGTTAAGTCATTTGCAGGCTAAACCTAGACATGGTTCACACATGTTGATGCGATTCAGAAGACCCCTGAGCAGAGGAAGAGTTCACTGAGGGTGACCTGACCCCGTGTGGTGGGAGGTCGGGGTATGCTGGGTGCTCACTGTCTCCTCACTGTGTCCCGTGGAATGGAAGAGCAGTGCTGCCATTACTACAGACAAAGGCGGCCACATATCTCACACCACCTACCTCACAGGAGACATACCTCACACCACCTACCTCACTCACAGGAGACATACCTGACAACACCTACCTCACTCACAGGAGACATACCTGGCACCACCTACCTCACTCACAGGAGATATACCTGGCACCACCTACCTCACTCACAGGAGATATACCTGGCACCACCTACCTCACTCACAGGAGACATACCTGCCAACACCTACCTCACTCACAGGAGACATACCTGACAACACCTACCTGATTCACAGGAGACATACCTGCCAACACCTACCTCACTCACAGGAGACATACCTGACAACACCTACCTGATTCACAGGAGACATACCTGACAACACCTACCTCACTCACAGGAGACATACCTGGCACCACCTACCTCACTCACAGGAGACATACCTGCCAACACCTACCTCACTCACAGGAGACATACCTGGCACCACCTACCTCAAAGGAGACATACCTCACACCCAGAGGAAACTCCATCCACCACGGTCCATACAGAGGAC
>BLSH010513674.1:615153-632206 GCA_018402905.1 Glandirana rugosa | reverse complement strand
CTGAAGTAGGTCTGGCCGGGTCCCGTGTAGTCCCATGTCACGTGTAGTCCTGTTTCCCGTGTCCTGTGTAGTCCCATGTCGTGTAGTCTAATGTCCCGTGTCGTGTAGTCCCGTGTCGTGTAGTCCCATGTCATGTAGTTCCGTGTAATCCCGTGTAGTCCGTGTAATCCCGTGTACCCCCGTGTGTAGTCCCGTGCCCCCATGTGCCCTGATGTGTGCCCCCATGTGCCCTAATGTGCCTGATGTGCCCTAATGTGCCTTGATGTACTGTACCCTGATGTGCTGTGCCCTGATGTGCTGTGCCCTGTAATCTGATGTGCTGTACCCTGATGTGTCCTGTGCCCTTTGTCCTGATGTGCACTGTACCCTGATGTGCCCTGGGCCGGTCTGGATGAAGTCCAGGGCCAATTTTTTGTCCCAGTCCAGCCCTGGCTAAGGGGACAGGACAACTTTACCACATCAAAGGGACGAGGAAATGTAACGTCAAATCTTGGGTCAGAACCTACTTCCCTCAGCCAGGGCATTGAAAATGGATCATGGATGGGTATTCCAGCATGACAATGACCCAAAACACATGGCCAAGGCAACAAAGGAGTGACTCAAGAAGAAGCACGTTAAGGTCCTGGGGAGGCCTAGCCAGTCTCCAGACCTTAATCCCATAGAAAATATGTGAAGGGAGCTGAGCGTTCCAGTTACCAAACATCAGCCTTGAAACCTTAATGACTTGGAGAGGATCTGCAAAGAGGAGTGGGACAAAATCCCTCCTGAGATGTGTGCAAACCTGGTGGCCAACTACAAGAAATGTCTGACCTCTATGATTGCCAAGAAGGGTTTTGCCACAAAGTACTAAGTCATGTTTTGTGAAGGGGTCAAATACTTATTTCACTCATTAAAATGCAAATCAATTTATAATATTTTTGAAATGTTTTTTTCTGGATTATTTTGTTGTTCTTCTGTCTCTCACTGTTAAAATAAACCTACCATTAAAATTATAGACTGATAATTTCTTTGTCAGTGCACAAACATACAAAATCAGCAGGCTATCTAATACTTTTTTCCCCTCACTGTACCTCACTCATAGGACACTCACCTGACACCACCTACCTCATTCACAGGAGACACGTGTCATCGCCAACCCCACGCAGATCACGCGTAAGCAAGGCCGGTTTCAATGGACCCCAGAAGCCCAGATTGCTTTTGATAAACTCAAGAGTCGGTTCACCTCAACACCAGTACTACAGCATCCAGACCCTGCACTGCCGTATGTTTTGGAAGTTGATGCATCAGAAGTAGCAACAGGGGCCATTCTTTCCCATTCCCTTCTCCAGCCTGCGGCTTTTGCTTCTTGGAAAATGACCCCTCCTGAGAGGAATTATGATGTGGGTGAACGAGAATTATTGGCTATTAAATTTGCCCTGGAAGAGTGGAAATACTTATTGGAAGGTGCTGCTCATCCCATCATGATTTTTACAGATCACAAGAACCTGGAGTACCTCAGGACTGCTAAACGCCTTCGACCCGCCAGGCTCGATGGGCATTATTTTTCTCCAGGTTCAATCTTCACCTATTATATCGTCCAGGCTCCAAGAACGGCAAAGCTGACGCTTTATCCCGGATGTTTCCAGAGACCCCTGACGGCACCGAACCTGAAACCATCCTGTCTGCACAAAATGTTTTGCTCATACAGCCTGATCTAAAGACTGCAATCAGACAAGCCTCCAGCCAGTGTATTGAACCTGAAACCGCTAGTTTGAGGAGACGAGGGGTTGCTGTGGTTCCAGAATAAAATTTTTGTTCCCCAACAAGTAAGGTTGCAGGTTCTAAAGACTCTTCATGATCACAAACTCGCAGGTCACTTCGGCACACAAAAGACCGCTGAACTGATGCAACGTTCCTTCTGGTGGCCCAGCTGGAGGCAAGACTGCAAGGACTATGTTAATTCATGCTCTATTTGTCAGCGAAAAAAGGGACCCAACGCCAAGTCTTGCGGTTTGCTAAGGCTGCTGCCGGGCCCTGAACAACTGTGGAAGAAGATCTCCATGGACTTCATAGTTGACCTGCCCCCTTCAGAGGGATTTACTGCCATCCTGGTGGTAGTGGATCGTCTCTCTAAGATGGCACACTTTTTGCCGATGAAAGGAATACCCTCTGCTACAGAGACTGCCAATACATTCATCAAGGAGGTGGTCAGACTGCATGGATTGCCCGATAACATAGTATCTGACAGAGGGGCCCAGTTCACCTCTAGATTCTGGAAGGACTTGTGCAGATCCCTGTCCATTGAGGTTTACCTTTCCTCCGCTTACCATCCACAAAGCAACGGGCAAACAGGACAAATCAAACTTTAGAACAATATCTACGTTGTTTCTATACATATTCCCAGGATGACTGGGTCTCGCTGCTCCCATGTGCGGAATTTGCCTATAACAATTCCATACACACCGCCACAAACCAGTCTCCTTTCTGGGCTAACTATGGCTATCATCCTACCTTTTTTCCCAACATGTTACCAGAGACAACAGTTTCTGCAGTTCAAGATCAGTTGAAATGTATCCAGTCTAATTACCAAAAGCTTCGGGAGGCCATACAGCAGGCCCAGGACCAGTACAAGAAATACTTTGACAAGGGGAGAAGAGAGAACCCTATGTTCAACATAGGAGACAAGGTGTGGTTATCAGCCATGAATCTCAGGCTCACTTGCCCGTCCAGAAAATTGGGACCAAGATTCATTGGACCTTTTGAAATTAAGAAGATGATTAACGGGGGGCGTGGCTGAGCAGCGTATGTGAGAGGACGTGCACTCTGATCTCTCCGCCGAAGATCCGAGATTTTATCCTGACAGCGGACGAGTGTGCCCCGCTATACCTACTATATTACTGCCACAACACCTGGGGAGCACTACGGCACCCACACAGACAAAATCGGAGCACGGAGACTCCCGAAGTATCCCGGAGCAGGGCCTCCAAGATGGCGCCCAGCCCCAGCGCACGAACAGAGAAAGGTATAATGAGGCCGCACAGAAGCTTTTTTTCCAAACAGGGAATTAAGGAATACCCGGTGGAGTCTTCCTCCAAAGACAGCTCAGGGGCTCAATCGGAAGCCGACGACACCGTCCCTCTGGATGATATGCAGGCCATATCGGACTGGGAGAGGGTAAGTGAGCAGACCCCCTCCCCTGTCATGGCACCCACGGACGGTCCCGAACCCACCATGAGAGATGTGTTTGCTGTGGTCACAAGCTGCACCTCTTCTATAACAGTTCTCACTGCGGATATACGGGGGGTAAAGGCTGAGGTCTCCTATATTAGACAAGATATGCAGAGATTGAGGGAACGTACTGCTGCTTTGGAGGAGAGGGTTAGTGGCCTGGAGGATGATATGGCGCCTATGGCCAGGGACCTGGAACACAATATAATGGTCACCTCTCAACATGTGGATAGACTGGATGAACTGGAAAATAGGATGAGGAGGAACAATGTACGGGCGGTGGGAATACCGGAGAGGGCGGAAGGAAAGAATCCTGTGGCCTTTATTGAATCCTGGTTGCTTACAACGTTTGGCAAGGACTCTTTCACCCCCATGTTCTCTGTGGAAAGGGCTCACAGAGTACCCATGCGCCCTCTACCTCCGGGACACCCTCCGCGGGCATTTCTGTTTAAGTTGCTGAACTATAAGGACAGGGACATAATCCTCTCAAAGGCCCGGACCATGCATGATGCATTGGTAATGGATAACACAAAAATGTCCTTGTTCCTAGATTATTCGGTGGCTGTGCAGAAACAGAGGGCTAAATTTATAGACGTTAAGAAACGGTTGAGAGCTCTCAATTTGCAGTATGCGATGCTATACCCAGCCAAGTTGAGGGTAGTGGCTAAAGATGAGGTCCTCTTCTTTGATAAACCAACTGCCGCCATGGGGTGGCTGGATAGGGAGGAACGATCCCTTAGACCTTCCCGGCAGGCAGTATCCTGATTTAAAACAAAAAAGCGACACTGAAAGTATGTACGAGTCTGCTGTAAAGCACCTTTTGTAAAGGTGGAAGCCAGCGAGAGGAATCTGCACTTAACAAAGACTTTTTCTATTTGCTGCTGTTAATAAAGTTCAAGTGATCAGTATTAAACTTTTACTGCTAGCCCCCTAGAGATCCTATACAGATAACTGGATCTTGCACAAATGTTTTCTTGGTTCCGGTTGAACCTATGTGGTTTGGTTATTGTTAGCCCTGTGGTTGCTAGACTTACTACAGACTTTATTATACTTCCCTGCAAATTGAATAATCACCCACACCATTTATCTTGTCTCATCAGAAGCCCTACAAAACTGCCCTATGAACTCCTTCACAGACTAATGCCTTGGGAACAGAAGAGCCTGTTTATTTGGATGCTCCACATGGATGGAATAGCTGAGGGGACTTTGTTGGTAATATGGGAAGCTGGCATCATGGGGGGTAATATCTAAGAAGACCTGGGGGTCATTAAGGAAGAGACCTGGGAAACAAGCATGACTGTTGCTCCACTGGTTTCTCTGTCAGCTTCCCAGAAATTATCTCATCTTTTCTTCCTGCATAGAACATATAGAACGCCAAAGCGGCTATATGACTGGGGATATAGAGATAGCCCAACGTGCCCGAAATGCCAAAGTGAAATAGGGGACTTTATTCATATGTTGTGGCATTGCCCCAAACTCTTTAGATACTGGGAAGGAGTAGTCTCTACTATTTCACACGCTTATCAGTATCAGATTAACAGAGACCCAATCGTATGTCTTCTAGGGGCTCTAGATAAGGAGCTTTTGACTCCACATGCACGTCTAGCGATAATAAGAATGCTTTACCTGGCACGCAAGCTTATTGCTAGGCATTGGATAACACCTAGAGTTCCGACAAAGGAACAGTGGATAGTACAGGTGAACTCGATGCTGATCAGGGAAAGATTGACATATATTCATAGAAGGGCACCCAAAAAATTCCTCTCAATGTGGCAGCCATGGTTGGAGGTCCCGGACTTGGCACCACAACAGCTGGTATTAAATAGGCTTCTGGAGGTATAGGGATCGCGAGAAACATACATACCTGCAGAGGGAATACTATTCTTAGATTTATGATAAAGTCTGGCAACCAAAAAGGCGAAAGGTTAAGTTGACTATTTTGAGTTAATGGTTTGAATTTTTTGTTTGGGTTTTTTCTTTTTTTTTTCTCTCCTCTTCCTCTTTTTCCCCTTTCTTCTTCTCCTTTCCTCCCCCTTTTTCTTTTTGTTCTTTTTCCCCCTTTTATCTTTTCTTTCCTCTTTTCTTTCTATTTACGCAATGTTATGGTTCATATGATATCAAAGAATAACAAGTGAAGAATATAGTCGCGCCTAGATTTGTTCTACTGACAGAATAAAAATAAATATGGATGTTATAGAATGACTATACTAAAACTGATAAAAATGAAAAGTACTCAGATGTACTCAGATGTGAGGAATATTAAAAGTAGGATGTGGTATATGTTTTGTGTTAAGAAGACCTACATCAGACTTATTATACGAGATGCACTGTAACATTCATTGTCAATGTGATATTGTATGACTCACTTTTTCTAACAATAAAACTCGTTTTTTTGATTTAAAAAAAAAAAAGAAGATGATTAACCCAGTAGCCTTTGAACTGACATTACCCAGCTCTTACAAAATTCATCCAGCCTTTCATGCATCTCTTCTTAAACCCGCAGTTCCAAGTCCATTCCCAGGAAGGGAACAGCTGCTGCCCCCTCCAGTCTTAGTGGAAGGTGAACCTGAATTTGAGATCGAAGCAATTCTGGATTGCAGGAGAAGGGGCAGGCAAATGCAATACCTCATTAAGTGGAAGGGGTACCCCCCAGAAGATAATTCATGGGAACCTTTTAGTAATGTACACGCTCCACGATTAGTGCAGGCTTTCTACAATGACCACCCAGAGAAGATGGCCAGCATTGCCATCTGGAGGCTGCCCCTTGGGGGGGCACTATCAGAGAAATAGGCACGATCGCCGTGTTCCCACACGCATGCGCGGGAGACGAACGCATCTGCGCATGCGCACGAACGTTCGTTCGGGACGGCGCAATCCGCGCGTTCGGTGTAACCAATAAGACTTGTTTGCTGACCTTTAAAAGGCAGCCTCTGTGTCACATAAATCGCTGAATTGTCTCAGCTCACCAGTGTTCCTGAAACCTGTACCCTGTTTGAACCTCTGTTGTGACCCAGTTGCTCCTTGACCTTGCTTTTGATCTTCTTCTGTATTTGACCTCTGGCTTGCCTCACGGACTACGCTTCTGCCTGATCCCCTGTACTTGACCACTGGCTTGCTACTCTTACTCTGCCCATTCAGTCTCCTGCACTTGATCCCCTGCCTGGATATAGACTTCCTTGCTCTGATTCCCTGTGTTCGACCCCGGCCTGAATTTCGGACTTGCCCTCTGCTTTGCCTGTGCTGACCCAGATGCACTGGTTCTCTGTCTCCACTTCCAGAGTTGCTGCACCCCTACCAGGCCTTTACGGGCAACCTCTCCTGAAGACTACTGCCTGCTGGAAGTTCTGCTGTCTCGGAGTTCCAGTCTACACAGTCTTCTAGTGATCATCTGCTCAAGCCAGTCTTCAGCCCTGGTGACCCGTGCTTCTCTGCGCACCATACCATGTGTTCCCAATTCCAGGGGTATATTGCATTTAGCCGCAAGGGGAGCCTCTCTCAGCATTTTGGCCTCGGATCAGGTGAGTGACAGCCGCCTGCACATTACCGACCCAGCCTGTACCTGACCATCCGTTTGCCTGATCCCTCTGTACTGCACCGCCCGCCAGTTGCCGACCCGGACTGCCCTACTACGCTTCTGCCTGCACAAGCTCCAGCAGACACCTACCAGCCATCAGAAACTTGTCCATCCCTCGTGCCCCCCTGCGCTCCTGAGCTTCCTGTCTGCACTACCAGGGACTCTCGAACCAGGGCCACAAGAGAGGTTACCCTTGCATAAGCCAGACTCCATCACCAGGTACGTGACGGTAATGGACAGCCATACCTGCGCAGGGGTCCTCTCCTGTGAATGAACTTTGCTCTCACCTGGCCGGCCTGACCCAAGCCGTCCAGTCCCTGCAGGAGGACTACCACCGGCTAGAGGGACGGATCCAGCAGCTCACTGTTGCCCCCGGGGCTGGTCACCTGCACCATAGTGACTATGCCCTCTGAGCCTCAAGTGCCCCTACCGGAACGGTTCTCAGGCAACCGCACTAAGTTCAGAGCCTTCCGTGTCTCCTGTGAACCCTATTTCTCCCTCCAACCCAGCACCTTCTCATTGGAGACCACAGAAGTGGGTCTATTGATCTCTCTGTTGCTAGGAGAACCTAAGTCTTGGGCACACTGCCTGCTGGAACAGAGGGCCCCAGAAGTCTCTAGTTTTCAAGCCATGGCCCGCCTCTATGAGGACCCGCATCAGTCCGCCACGGCAGAAGCTGCGCTCCACACACTCCAGCAGGCACGGAGGAGGACTATGTGGCTGAGTTTAGGCGCCGGAGTGCTGACACGGGGTGGAATGACGCTGCGCTCCGTCACCAATTCTGCTTGGGCCTCTCTGACCCCCTAAAGGATGAACTTGCTCGCGTTGGGGTACCCCAGACTCTGGACGCATTAATCGATCTCTCTATCCAGATCGACAGGCATCTCAGAGAACGTGGAGCTGAGAGGTCTGCCGGGTCCCCACGACTTGCCTGGAGGCAACCCCGGGCCCCCATGGTCGCTACAGTAGCCACAGCTCAAACCGAACCCAGTAAATCGGGCCTGCTCCGTCCTTCCCTCACTCGGGAAGAACGGCAACACCGCCAGGGCAACAACCTATGCCTCTACTGTGGAGAACCAGGACATGTGGTGAGGACTTGCCCGGCCAAGCTTGGCAAGCGCCCACCACTCGCCAGTGGCAACGTACGAGTCTCACCAAGTACCTCATCCCACCTTACTCTGCCGCTGTCCCTTCAGCTCCCTGGCAAGAATATCCAGACCACTGCCATCATCGAATCGGGCGCTTGCAGTGGGTTCATTGACCAGTCCTGTGTGGCCCAGCATCAGATCCCTCTACGACCAAAGCCTTATTGAATGGTCGTACACCTGGCAGATGGCACCTACATCATATCTGGTGTGGTCACCCACAAAACCTTCCCTCTGCCTGCCACAACCCCGGATGGTCACCAGGAGTTTCTCTGTCTGGACGTTATTGAGTCCCCCCTATTTCCTATCATTCTTGGCATACCCTGGCTGCAGGCCCATAGCCCCTGCATCAACTGGGCAACGGGCGAAACCAAGTTCCAGTCTGCTTATTGTCGCCAGCACTGCTTTCCGGAGACTAAGGAATTGGTCCCTGTTCTACTCAGTCTGGACGCAGATGCTGACCCCGACGCCCATCAGTTGGTGCCTCCCATGTACCACAGCTACCTAGATGTGTTTAGCAAGAAGGGGGCTGAACAGTTGCCAGCCCACATGGCCTATGATTGCCCTATCGAGCTCCTTCCCGGAGCCGAAGTTCCCTTCGGAAGGATCTTCCCCTTAACGGAACTAGAACTGGCGGCCCTCCAGGCCTATATAGACAAAAAGCTGCAGAAGGGTTTCAAACAATGCTCCACGTCTCCCGCAGGAGCGGGAATATTCTTTGTAGAAAAAAAGGATCATACGCTGATACCTTGTATGGACTACCGAGAGCTAAATAAAATAACTGTGAAAAACCGCTATCCTCTCCCCCTGGTTCCAGAGCTCTTCCAGAGGCAAGGGGCGGCAAGAGTGTTCACCAAGCTGGACCTCCGCGAAGCATATAATCTAGTCCGCATCCGGGAGGGCTATGAATGGAAGGCCGCCTTCCGAACACAGTTCGGACACTTCGAGTACTTGGTAATGCCCTTCGGCTCTGCAACGCCCCAGCCACATTCCAACACTTTGTAAATAAAGTATTTAAAGACTATCTGGACCAGTTTGTCATTGTCTACCTAGACGATATCCTAATCTTTTCCCCTACCTTGGAAGATCATCGCAGGCATGTGGCGAGCGTCCTGAGCCGCCTTCAGCAGCATGGACTTTATGCCAAGGCAGAGAAATTTGACTTTGAACATTCAAGTATCCCCTTCCTGGGGCTCATTATCTCCGTCACTGGCATCACTATGGACCCACAGAAGGTCACGGCTATCCTAGACTGGCCGGCCCCTATGGACAAGAAGGGAGTTCAGCGGTTCATTGGCTTCGCCAATTTCTACAGAAAGTTTATAAAGGGGTTCTCAGCCATCACCGCCCCAATTGCCCAGCTTACCAAGCTGCACACACGATTTGTGTGGACTAAGGAAGACTTTGTGACTCTTAAGAGACTCTTTACCTCAGCACCCATCCTCAGGCATCCTGACCCCGCCTTGCCATTTGTCCTGGGGGTGGATGCCTCTGAAGTTGCTGTGGGGGCTGTGCTATCTCATAGGCATGGAGTTAAGGCTACCCTACATCCTGTGGCATTCTTCTCCCACAAGCTAACCACCCCAGAAAGGAATTATGACGTGGGAGATAGGGAGCTTCTGGCAATTAAAACAGCCTTGGAAGAGTGGTGCTATCTGTTAGAGGGAGCCAGGCATCCCATCTTGATCTTCACGAATCCCAAAAATTTAGAGTACCTCCGGGCAGCCAAGAGACTGAGACCTCGCCAAGCCCGATGGGCACTCTTCTTTTCATGCTTCCTCTTCCACGTGACGTACAGGCCTGGGTCGAAGAATGTCAAACCCGACGCCCTATCGAGGATGTTCTGCAAACCCGGTGAGCCTGCAACCTCTGATACAGTCCTGCACCCCCGGAATTTCCTGTTGACCCAAGGGGATCTGTTGTCCCAATCAGACAGTCCTTAGCCAGGTCCCCCAGGCCGGCAGACCCCAACCTGCTAACCAGAGATGGCCTACTGTGGCATGGCAATAGGCTCTTTGTTCCAGAGGACCAGCGCCTATTGGTCTTGGAATCCTGTCATGACACATGTCAGGACACTTCGGTGCTCGCAAAACCATGGAACTGGTACACCGCAGTACAAGAGATGACCAAATTCTGGGAAGAGAACTGCAAACTTCTCCAGGAGACCATGGCCCATACCCAGGAGCATAACAAAGAGGTGTTCAACAAAGAGAGGTGGGGAGAGTTGGACTTACGGCCTGGGGAAAAAGTCTGGCTGGCCACGAAGAACCTAAAACTAGCCTGCCCCTCCAAGAAATTGGGCCCCAGGTTTATTGGCCCCTTCCCTGTGAAAAGGAAGATCAACAGGGTGGCCTATGAGCTGGAGCTCCCTCCCTCTTTGCGTGTCCACCCAGTGTTTCACATGTCACTGCTGAAAACCGTGATCCTAAATCCCTTTCCCGGGCAGAAGACTAGCCTGCCAGGCCCAATCCTGGTAGACGGCGAAGAGGAATTTGAACTGGAAGCCATCCTGGATTGCCGGAAGAGGGGTAACAATGTCCAGTACTTAGTGAAGTGGAAGGGCTACGGCCCAGAAGAAAACCCCTGGGAGCCCGAAGATAACATCCATGCGGATGAACTCATCCGATCTTTTAAGGAGAACAACCCTGCTAAGCTTGCCCGGCTGGGCATCCGGAGGCTGCCCCTTGGGGGTGGGCAATGTCAGGAAAATGGTCATTCCAGCTGATTGTGCGCACGTTCGCGCGGGCCGGTGCGCGCCAATGGCGCCAAAACGGTCTATTTAGCAGGACAGCACCAGGAAGCAAGTGCTGTCCGTTCTACAGCGTTTGTGTGAAATTCCGAGCTATCTGATTGCCTAAAACCTGTTCCTGTGACCCGGCTTGTCTTAACCCTGCTCTGATCTCTGCCTGCACCAACCCCAGCTTCCATGACCACTCTTCTGCCTGCTCCCCTGTACCTTAGCCGTCTGCACGTTGCCGACCCAGCCTGTACCTGACCATCCGTTTGCCTGATCCCTCTATACTGCACCGCCCGCCAGTTGCCGACCCTGACTGCCCTACTACGCTCCTGCCTGCATGAGCTCCAGCGGACACCTACCATCCATCAGAGACTTGTCCAGCCCTCATGCCCCCCTGCGCTCCTGAGCTTCCTGTCTGCACTACCAGGGACTCTCAAACCAGGGCCGCAAGAGAGGTTACCCTTGCATAAGCCGGACTCCATCACCATATACGTGATGGGGGGGCGGTGGAGTGGATGGTATCAGTAGTTTTTTTTATTTTTTTCAATTTTATTTTTTTTATTATTTTTATAAATTTTTTTATCAGCCCAGTTGGGGGCGGCTTTGGTGAGATATCAGGGGTCTCAACAGACCTCAACATCTTCCCTTTGAGATAGAGAAAGGGACTGAAGATAGAGATTCCTCAGTCCCTTTCTCTGCAGCCTCAGCTGCACTGAAAATTAATCAACAGGAGACAGAGGCTCCTCCCCATTTATAAACTGAAGCATCGCAGACACAGTTTACAATGCTTCAGATATGAATGGACAGAGTCCAAGATGAGGGGGGGCGAGGAGCAGGCAGGGGGCCCAGATAGGAATGGAAATGTGATGGGCAGTCAGGGGTGATCTGTGTGGCAGTGGGGGTCGTTACAAGCACCGATCTCCCTGTGTGGCTTTCAGTGAAGCAACTGAAAGCCATAGGAGGGAGAGGAGGAGAAGTGGCTTTCAGTTGTTTCATTGAAAGCCATGCAGGGAGATTGGTGCTTGTAACTGCCCGACCGCCGCACCGATCATCCCCACTGTCAGATTTCAACATCCATGGGTGCAGCAGGGGTCAGACCACACTGCCTCCCCCCACTTTGGGGCCCATGCGCAGAAAACACACTGCACCCATGGATGATACGCCACTGATACCAGGAGAGGAGAACTATGAAAGGTAGGTATTTTATTTTTTCTGGTGGGACCTACTCAAAATGGTGGGTGGCTGTAACGTTATGGCTGATTGGTGAATGGTGCCTAATGGTGGCCATAAACAGTGCCATAAAACTGAACAATCACTTTCTGATTGGACAAAGAAATTGAATCAGACATCAGTGGAGTGAGACAAAAATGACACAGCCACAGATGGTGAAGCTTACCACCCATCCAAGTCATTTGGTTATAGATGTATGATTATACAGGATCAATTGATGGTGTGTTTTTTCGAGCCCTATGGAATGTGTTTGCATGGACATGTAGATCGTCTGTAAGTGATTAACACGGACATGACAAACTGCCATTGAACCAGTACGCCACAAACTATCAACTTCTGTTAAGCAAAACCATCGCTCGTCACTCTATTCCATTTTTGTCTTGCTAAATTAATTTGATCGATATGTCAAATCAGACATCAATCATTTTTTGATTGCACTGTGTACAGGTACCATTAACATGCCAGGGCAAGGTTATTGAATGCCCAGGGTAAAGATGCCAGACAGCTCCTTCCTGGAGGAGCAGGGGGTGTGGGGTGATCCCAACGGTGTCTGTGATGTTTTTATGATATTCAATAAAGGATTCCAAGGAGTGCAGCGATTCTGGAACGCTTCATCTGTGCAGGGGGTGGGGTTAATAGTGGCACTTTGCTTAAATGTATATAGTGGTTACAGCATGTGCTGAAATAGTGCCAACGATTGTGGCCCCCTGAAGAGTTGAATAGTCATGCACACACTGTCCCGCATTAACATATGGAGCTAAGGCTTCTTTCACACCCAGTAAACGGGCAGTAAAAACAGGCAGATGATTCACGTTTTTTGCTGCCCCCAACTGCCCACCTACATGCATGATGCAGATATGGTGCCGCTGGAATGGATACACATTTCCATTGTCCCAATGCTTTGCATCACAGTGCAGCAATGACTACACTACATGCCACATATGACAGGTGGCACTGCCTGTCAGACTCTTCCGTGTATGTGAAAGGGGCCATACCACAGCTGTAATCCACGTGTTCCTGCAGTTCAAAATTGCAGTTCAACAATAAAAATAAAAAAAAGAGGCATCAGGGGGCAGCAATATCACCTCCTGACCACATTTTCTCCTCCCTAAAGGGAGCATAAGACACCACCAAGTGTGAAAGGAGCCTAACAGTGATGAAGGAAGGAATTATCTGGCACCGGTGTGAGGACAACTTGTCTTTGTGTTGGTGGAGTCACTGAAATGAAGAATTGTCTGTGCATCTGTGGTGTCCCTGGAAGAAAAATGTCCTTGCATCAGTGGTGTCACTGGAAGTAAATAATTCCCCTTTGTTGGTGGTGTCACTGGAAGAAACCAATGTCCCTGTACAGGTAGTGTCACTGGAAGAGCACAATGTCCCTGTGTTGGTGGTGTCACTGGAAAGAAAAAATGCCCCTGTGTAGGTGGTGTCACTGGAAGTAAATAAAGCCCCTGTGTTGGTGCTGTCACTGGAAGTAAATAATGCCCCTGAGCTGGTGGTGTCACTGGAAGAAAACAATGCCCCTGTGCTGGTGGTGTCACTGGAAGTAAATAATGCTCATTTTGCCATTGTCACTTGAAGTAAAAAAAATGCCACTATGTTGGTGGTGTCAATGGAAGGAAACACTACAAGTGATGTCAGTTCATGGAGGACTCATTTGCAATCTGTGTCAGTGGGATGAAAGAGGGGAGCTTAAAGGCTGGGGGTAGAGGGAGCTCGATGGTGGGGTGAACCATCCGCTGTTACTTCTAGCACCATGGAATATCAGTATGACTATCATGCAGGAATTCCTTGCTCTGTCTCCCTATAAAATGACTGCAAAATTAGGCAAATGTCCCTGTTCATGTTAGGAAGGAGGGAATAGCGCTAACAGAAGTGGTTGGTGCACCCTGTGTGTTTCTAACAGATGGAAGGGAGCTGCAAGGCTCTGAGGGAGGAAGGGGGACAATGGGACTCTTTGGTGCTTTAATGGGGAGTTGCCCTTCCCCCTCCACACACACATACACTTCTTATAGACAGAGTCAGACTTCCTTTTAAATTTGGAACCTGCCTGATAATGCAGGCAAGCTTCTCCTTCTTCTCCTCTCTGGTCATGTGATATGTCACATGTCAAGGGGAGACAGGAAGAAGGGCAGTGTGCCCTTGCTCCCCAGTGGGCACCACTAAGAAGGGGGTCTTTTCTCAGCAGGCCCCCACTTCCTGCTCACTTCTACTTACAGTAGGCTGCTATTGGAGGGAGGGCACAGCAGAATCCTGCCTCCAGTAGCTGTCACAGCCCTTGCTCTGTCTGACAGAATTGATGCTGCCATCACTCCCTCTCCACATAAAGCTAGGTTCACACTTGTGTGGCTCTGCGAACCGCGTTTTGCCCACACGGAAAGCACAAGTGCATTGTGGTTCCCAGTGTGAGGGGGTGTCATTAGAATTAATGGTACCTCCATGTATCTCCTGAGAGGTAGCACATTTTTATTATTTTTTTTTCCAATAAGAGTTTTATTAGAAATAACAGGTTACAAAGGTGGTACATAGTAATGAAATGTCGCCATTAGATAGCGTCTTGCATCAGGACATTATACATTAGGATCCAACAATAACTGAACATAATGATACAGTAGGTGTATAGGATCAAACAAGATTTTAAGAGAGAGAAGTGGTATACTTAAGGTCGACTAACAAAATAACAAAACAAATATATCACTTATTACCTGAACGTCTCGCAGTTGCCTGAACTCACATCCTCAGAACGCGGGCCGTCCGAGTAGATCAGATTCAAATTCATATACATTAAAGAAGATAGAGTTAATCTCTTGCTAGATGTTTAATTGGGGTGTTAAGATGTAGGAGTGGAATGGGCCTGTAATGTCCTCGATCTCTTTTCCCTCAGCGAGAAAAGCGTACTTTAGGGTGGCTTTATGTTTAGTGTCCCAGATTGAAGGTAAATAGGCGTATCTCATTGTGTAGGGGAAGGTGGGGTGAAAGGGGGAGGTGGGGGGATAACCAGAAAGGAAGGGATGGGGGGAGGGAGATCGGGGGGGGGGAATACGAAGGTGGGGGAGAAAAAAAGAAGAAGAAAAAAAGGTGGGGGGGGGTTATTCGCCTTGCCTGTCCCCACGGCAGCCTAGGATGGGTTGTAAGAGTTAGATTCTTGATTATCAGAACGGTGGAACCGTTTCGTGTCAGTGGCGGCTGTACCATGTCAGATCGTTTAACTTGAATGTTGAGGAGGAGTCCCCGACTTCTATCCCTGTTTGGAGTCGGGGTTCCCTCCCTCCATAGATTCGGCAAGGCATAAGGGAGTATTAGTGCATGTGTGTTACAGAATTACTGAGGGGTTATAAGCTCAGATTAGCGTGTTCAAAGAGCTGGGTCTTGTTAGTTCCTTATATCTGTCTGTGGATAGGAAATGTAGCCAGCATGCCCATGTGTGGGTATATTTGGTAGGTGTGTCTTTAGCTGTGTGGATTAGTTCTTCCATTTTGGCTATTTTATTAATGCGTTGGAACCATTCCGAAACTGTTGGCACATGCTGAGACTTCCAGTGTCTTGGTATGCACAGTTTCGCAGAGTTAACCATGTGCATGGCGAGAGATTTGCAGTATGAGTGTACAGGGGTTAGGAGATGGTGAAGTATTAAGTGAGCTGGTGAGAGCTCTATTTGTAGGGTAGTGACACGTTCCGTGATCTCTCTAAACTTAGCCCAGAAGGGTCGGGTTTTGGGGCATAACCACCATATGTGTAGTAGTGTACCCACATCGTCCAGGCATCTCCAGTACGTGTCTGGGATGGACGGGTTAATTTTGTGCAGTAAAGCAGGTGTACGGTACCATCTGATCAGTGTCTTGTAGTTATTTTCCTGGACTGTGACATTGAGCGATCCCCTGTGGGCTAAGGTATAGATGAGCTCCAATTGGGATTCTGAGATGTCCATTTGTAAGTCTCTCTCCCAGGTCTTACATGCCTTTCCTATGTTGGGGGGCGTGTTGGCAAACAACATCGAGTGTATTGTGGAAATCGTATGTCGTTGAGGAGAGCTTTGAGTGTATAGTGTTTTAAATGGCGTGAGTGCTCTAGTTAGGGAGAATTTGCCTGCTAAGTCCCTTAAGAAGTGGCGAATTTGCAGATATGCCCAGTGGGGAAAGGGGCAATGCTCGCCTTCGGCTGCCAGCTGGGTGCGATTAAGGAACTTTCCCCCACTATAGAATTGGTATGCGTAGATCTCAGAGTGCGGCCATATGCCTACTAGGAATTTTTCATGGAGGCCTGGGGGAAAAGCAGGATTGTGTCGGATCGGGGTTAGGGGTCCTGGGATAGTCGAGATGTTCTCTTTCATACAAGCTTCCCTGAAGCACTGTAGCGTCGGGTAGATCAGTGAATGTTTTTTAATTGTCTGTGGGAGATTATCAGGGAGTATCCATGGGGTCAGCTTCATGGGTATGGGGGAGAAGGAGGATTCAAGCCCAATCCAGTCTTTGATCCCTTCATGGGCTCTCCAATCTATCACCCTAGCTAGATGTGTAGCTAGGTAATAGTGCTTGAGGTGAGAGAGAGCCAAGATGTTTAGAGAGCAAGAGTCATATGTTGAGGGAGAGAATGTGGGGCATATGTTGGCGGTGGTGGCTAGAGCCAACTCCCCCAAAACAAATATTATGGCAATTAGGAGAGTAGAGGGAGGAATCATCACAGAAAAGACCGGAATAGGGGAGGAATTTGGGAAATTTTTTAGAGAACTTTATAAAACAAGAGGTCAAGAGGAAGAAGGGGAGACACGGGACTTCCTCGCTGGGTTGGAGATCCCGCGTCTCTCAGAGGAACATAAGGAGAGGCTGGATAGCCCGATAACCATAGAGGAAATACATGAGGCAATTAAGGCAATGGCTAACCAAAAATCTCCTGGACCTGACGGACTGCCTGCAGAGATATATAAGGAATATGGAGAGGTACTGGCACCAACATTGCTGACAGTGCTGAAGGTAGCACGGGAAGAAGGTCACCTACCAGATACAATGATGGAATCTACTATCATAGTAATACCCAAAGAGGATAAGGACCCATTGGATCCAGCATCCTACAGGCCAATATCTCTCTTGGGGGCCGATATTAAGATCCTGGCAGGGGTGTTAGCGGCTAGATTGAAAGCGGTGGTGACTAAATATGTACACC
>BLSH010513674.1:594703-611590 GCA_018402905.1 Glandirana rugosa | reverse complement strand
GCCCGGGTCTACCCAAATGTCGTCGGATGAAGTTTTGCAAGATTATAAGAGTGTAGTGGTAAGGACTCTTGGAAATTATGAGATGTGGGAGCGCGTGGAGTCGCTGTGTCTGATGATCTCCGGGTATATCGACATCAGGGGTTTCTTCCGTTCCTACACTGTCGTCAACGCTTGATGGCTGGATATAGGGAGGACTTGCACCTATATTTTTAAAAACGATTTTATGACCGGTTGACGGAGGATGCGGAAGACGGGGACAACTAATTGGTGAATTCCTGGCCTTGGGAAAAAAAGGACACAAATTTCGTTTGGGTGCAACGTCGCACGACCGCGCAATTTTCAGTTAAAGCGACGCAGTGCCGAATCGCAAAAAGGGCTCCAGTCCTAAAGCTGGAAATCCTTCCGGTCCTTAAGTGGTTAATCAACAGGGGCAGAAGGCGTAGGAGGCAGTTGGCCAGTATTTTAGCAAAAATTTTTATATCCACGTTCAGGAGGGATATAGGTCGGTAGTTCGCAACTGCTGTCACATCCTTGCCTTCTTTGGGGACTACAGCTATATGGGCCTCTAGTAGTCTGTGTCGCTGAGGTGCGCGAGGGTGTAGAGTATTAAAGGTTCTCAGGAATGGTGATGTGAGAATATTAGAACGTTTTGAAGTAGGCTGCTGTAAACCCATCTGGGCCCGGGCTTTTCCCTGCTTTAAGCTGTTTCACCGCTAGTCTGAATTCGTCTTCTGAAATGGGTTTGTCGAGCTCTTTCGTGTTTTGTTCAGGGATAGGTTTTGGGCCGTATGTTCGGAGGAAGTTTTGGATGAGGGTTGCGCACGGTTGTTTTGCGCCATTGGTGTTCGGTGGGGAAGGAAGGTTGCATAACCTTTTGTAGAACTGCTCAAACAAGCCCACAATATCCTCATTTGTAGATAAACTGCGGCCTTGTGCGTCTTTAAGTAAGTATATGCTGGTATTGGCCTTTCGGGCATTAAGGGCTCTTGCTAAAAGCCTCCCGCTCTTGTTCCCATGTTCGTAGTAAAGCTTTTGGGACAAGGTAAATTTGTGGCGAGTGTTTTGATTAAGTTCCTCTAGTAGGAGTTGTCTAGTTTGGATGAACTCTAGATAGGTGCTTTGGACCTGGGACTGTTTATGTGTGCGTTCTATGGTTCTGACCTGATTTGATAGGTCATCAATGGTTGCTTGGAGAGCTTTTTTAAGGGCGGTAGCACATTTTTATGTGCAAGTGGGAGTCTCCCTCCTGTAGCTGCATCTTCTAGAAAAGCTGTGTATTATTAGGCTCTTGCCTGGCTGCCCGCATGCCAGTTCTGACTATGGAGGGCTTCTCCCCTGGCTGCAGATCAATTACCTAGTTGCCTCTACCTCATAGTTTGTGGCCTCTCTGAGTTGTTTAAGGAAGGGTGCGCTCTACTACACTCCCATATATGTGTTTCAACAGTTTATTTTGACAAATCTGCAAATGGACTTGTGCAAAGGGGCAACCAAGGCCACCAAACCTTCACCATTAGCAAATAAATCTAACAGCTTTATATTTCCCAGTATGGGAGATGCCAATTCTGCTATTTTACCCCTGATAGATTAGCCTGTAACATGTACAAACAGAGCAGGTATTACCCGTTGTTTTGTTTTTTTATCATGTTCTGGACCAATCCAAGGAGATCCATTGATGTTGCCAGCACCAGTTAGTTCACACAAATACAATATGATGCTCATTTTTTTTTGCAGAATATAAAAGATTAGGTTTAATGAGTAAAGAGATAAGAAACATGGCGGTTCTTAAAATTGCGCATTACCATGATATGGCGACAAAAAACAGCACCAACAAATTGTCCAGAGGTAATGCTTTAACAAAGTGTGAGAATCCAAAGGAACAAACATACACACTGGCAGATTCATTGTGGTGCTGCAACTGTCCCCCACCTGGTCTAAGCCTGAGATCTGAGTGATCACTTGACGTTGATTGCTCAGTTCACTGTCAGTCACTGCTCTCTGTTCTGTCCCTCCAGTGCTTCGTTTTTAGCACCAGGTTGTGAAAGGGGTGGGAGCAGCTGACTCAGGCTGTCAGTGGTGCACTGAGAGGCTAGCCAGCTACTTATCAGGCATCTGGGTGGATCCCAACAATATTGTCAGAATCCTCCCTGGAGCTGCTCTGTGTTGTCAGCCGACTGTGGGCTTTAGTGCTCTGTCAGCTGATTCAGGGTCACAGAAGTGCAAAACTATGCAAACTACAGTGACCCAAAAAGGAAGTACGACCAAAAAAGCCATCTTTCTCTTTTAAAAGCCTTTACATGTCATCAGTTTAGAGTTAACCATGAAGGATGGCCCTAGAATTATTGCTATCACTCCAGCATGCCCAGTGGTACCTAATCTGCGTGACATAATAATCATTTGCATACATAGGTGCATCTATTGCACAGATTGTGATTGATTATCTTCCTCCCGAGCCACAATGGCAGGGGAATGACAGAGTTGAAACCGGAAGTGAAGGAATGCTCATTGCTTCCAGGTTCACTCACTGGAGGGACGATCAGCAATTAGATGTCCACTCGGTTAGGGGGTGGCATGACTTCCAGCTGAAAAAGTACAAATTCCCCAGCCTGTGCTGCCGCTGATGTAACCCTTATGTCATTGACTTCAACAGAGTTAATACAGCCTGCAGCCATGACACAGGAATCTCAGAACATTAATCTGTTTTCTAAAGAGGAATAAATGAAAGAGAACAAGTTTTTATAATGAGTCTTTTTCCATTCAGACTATCTGTCTCTGATTGAAACACATAAAGCTGTTTGAAAAGTCACAAAACATTTTTCTTTCACAGAGGAGCAAAGGAGAAATATGGGAATGTGAAAAGAAAGAAAATACAGTAAAACCTTGGTTTGAGAGTAACTTGGTTTGAGAGCATTTTGCAAGACAAGCAAAATGTTTAAATACATTTTGACTTGATTTACAAGCGATGTCTTGATATACAAGTAGCGTCACGTCACAACTGAGTTAAAAGAAGAGAGACGCCTCTAAGTGTAGCAATATGGTTACATTAAGGCTCCATACACACTGAAGCTGATTTTTTTTTAACAGCCCATAAATGCCCCTCTATGTTATCCTATGTGTCCATGCACACATGGACGTTTAACAGCAGTGGCGTTTATGGGCTGTTATCTGAACGCCTTGAATTGGCGTTCAAGAGTAGTTCTTCTGACCACAAGAAACGCTGGACGACGCTGATTACAAAAAGTGCTGGACGCCAATAAAAGGCTATTTAGCGGCGTTTATGAGCGTTTATCGGCGTCCAGCACTTTTTGAAATCAATGGAAGCTAATGAAGTGAAAAAAGCTGAAAAACGCAGTTAAACGCGCATAAACGCTGCTTACAAAACGCTGCTTACAAACACTGCTAAAAGCACGTTTTCAAGCAGCGTCTCCTGCCACATAATCCGACGCCCAGAGAGTGTCCAGTCTGCATGAAGCCTTAATGAAGGTACAACATTTAGCAACTCACATGGTTGATGATTAAATCAGGCACATCTAAGTATGCAGGCATCCTGGGTAAAGCTGTCCACATAGACCATCCTCTGTACCGCCATCAACGTCATCCCTTCCATGCTGCACTCCATGAGCACGTCAAGCCTCGCTTTCAGATCGCTCTACTGCAGGGTAGTCTTCCCGGTCACGATTGCAGACTGACGGCAGTGTGGAGGACAGTCTATGTGGACAGCTTTATCCCAGATGCTTGCATACTTAGATGTGACTCTTTTAATCATCAACCATGTGAGTTGCTAAAGGTTGTACCTTCATTAAATGTAACCGTATTGCTACACTTAGAGGCGCCTCTCTTCTATTTTATACACTGTAGCTCCTGCTGGATTTTGCTTCTAATCCCCTTGTGGAGGCTGCCAATTGTGGATGGACATTTTATGGTTACACAACCTATCATATTGCTATAGTCTTTTTATAGGTGTTATATGGTATTTTCATGCACAGACTGACATCACATTCTGTGTCATTACTTTCTCGACCCATTTGTGGGGACAGAAGAGGACCGTTTATTGCTAGTGTTTTTGTAGAGCCTCCCTTTACATAAGTGTCCTCATCAGAGCCTCCCTTTACATAAGTGTCCTCATCAGAGCCTCCCTTTACATCAGAGTCCCCATCAGAGTTTCAATTTATATGAGAGTCCCCATCAGAGCCTCAGTTTACATCAGAGTCCCCATCAGAGCTTCCCTTCACATCAGAGTTTCCATTTCCATCAGAGTTCCCATTTATATCAAAGACCCCATCAGAATCTCCCTTTGCATCATAGCCCCTGTCTGAGTCCTCTGTACATTACAGTCCCCATCAGTTCCCCCCCTTTATATCCTAGTCCCCTTCACAGTTCTTTCCAGCAGAGATTCCACATCAGTGCCCCCTTTATCAGAAACCCCTCATCAAGTTAGGTTCACACTTGTGTGGGTGGGGAATGTGTTCACAATTGCATGTGTTCCCCACCCACAGGCAAAACGTGCTGCTCTTTAGCAGAAGTGTTGGGGTGCCATTAATTTTTAATGGCATCCCCATTCATTGTGAACCACAGCACATTTCCGTTTGCAAAAACTGCATGGGGATGTAGCACCATGCGGTACCGTGTGGCCACATCTAGGGTCTGGGACATTTTTCCTGTGTTTCCCATAGCTACAGTGGCCTATTCAAATGAATGGGCTGCTGTGCCTGTGCTAATGTGGCATGCAGGACCTGAACAAGTGTGAACCTAGCAATATCCCCTTTCATCAGAGCCATTCATCAGTTCCCCCTCATCAGAGATCCCTGCCATCAGTGTCTCCCTTCACCTGTGCTTCCCACCATCAGTGACCCTCTTTACCAGTTCTCCCCACCATCTGTGTCCCCCTCATTGCAGCTCCCTTAATGTCCCCCACATTGCATTTCCCACATCATTGTCCCCACATCAGAGCTTCCTGCCATCATCGTCTCCCCTCACAAGTGCTCCCTGACAGTTTTCCCTCATCAGAGCTTCATGGGATCAGTGTCTCCCTCATTAGACATCCTCCCATCAGTATCCCCTTCATTAGACGTCCTCCCATCAGTGTCCCCTTCATTAGACGTCCTCCCATCAGTGTCCCAATCATTAGAGGTCACTCCACCAGTGTCCCCTTCATTAGACGTCCTCCCATCAGTGTCCCGATCATTAGATGTCCTCCCATCAGTGTCCCCCTCATTAGACGTCCTCCCATCAGTGTCCCCTTCATTAGACGTCCTCCCATCAGTGTCCCCTTCATTAGACGTCCTCCCATCAGTGTCCCCTTCATTAGACATCCTCCCATCAGTGTCCCCCTCATTAGATGTCCTCCCATCAGTGTCCCCCTCATTAGACGTCCTCCCATCAGTGTCCCCCTCATTAGAGGTCACTCCATTAGTGGGACTCAGTAGCCAACACTTCGTGGGAAGGACTCAGTGAGGGGGGTGGGCTCAGTAACACTGTGTTTTTTTTTCAAATGCAGTGCTGTCAGTTTCATTCAGTTTTGGTGTGGAACTGTGCAGAAAACTGCACTCATGCTTTATAATCCTTTACAGCTCAGCACCGGACATCACACATCTGTTTTGCTGTGAACAAGATACATGGAAAACAATTGTTTTCTATGTGTCTTGCAGAGACCCATTTTTATCTAGTGCAGAAAAAAGCAGGTCTCTGCTTATGGTGTGAACAAGCCCTTAAAGTGTTACTAAACCCAGGACCCTGCACTCACTATATCTGGTCTCCCAAGTACACAGAACATGGAAATGCAATAGTTTTAGTAAACATTTACAAAATAATCTAGGGTGGTTGACTGGGGACAAAGAGAAGGCAAACTTATTAAATACTTTCTTCAGCTCTGTGTACACAAAGGAGCATAGGGGAGCTAATGTCCATAATGGGGGTGGTAGTGACACAGCCCCAAATGATCCACAATGGGTCAAAAGTGAAATGGTCCAGAAATATTTACACAGAATAAAGGTGGATAATAAAGCACCTGGACCAGATGGCATCCATCCACGGATCCTAAAATAATTGAGCCCTGTCATTTCATAGCCATTGTATCTAATTTTAACAACTTCAGCACCTGAAGGATTTACCCCCGTCCTGACCAGAGCACTTTTTGTGATGCGTCGCTTTAACTGACAATTGCGCGGTCGTGCGACATTTATCCAAACAATACTAAAGTCCTTTTTTTCCCACAAATAGAGCTTTCTTTGGTGGTATTTGTTCACCTCAGCGGGCTTTATTTTTTGCGCTATAAACTAAATAAAAAAAAGCGACAATTTTGAAAAAAAAAATATTTCTTACTTTTTGCTATAATACATAGCCAAAATATATATATATATATAAAAAAAAACAAATATATTCATCAGTTTTGGCCTATATATATATTCTTCCTCATATTTTTTGGTAAAAAAAAAAACGCAATTGGCGTATATTGATTGGTTTGCGTAAAAGTTGCCGCGTTTACAATGAGAATGAGAATTTTATTTTTTACTAGTAATGGCAGTGATCTGCGATTTTAAGCGGGACTGCGACATTGCGGCGGACATGTCGGCCACTTTTGACACTTTTTTGGGATCATTGGCATTTATACAGCAATCAGTGTTATTAACCACTTCAGCCCCGGAAGGATTTCCAGCTTTAGGACCGGAGCCTTTTTGCGATTCGGCGATGCGTCGCTTTAACTGAAAATTGCGCGGTCGTGCGACGTTGTACCCAAACGAAATTTGCGTCCTTGTTTTCCCCACAAATAGAGCTTTCTTTTGGTGGTATTTGATCCCCTCTGCGTCATTTCTGATCGCCGCTATAAACAAAAGAAGAGCGACAATTTTGCAAAAAAAAACCCAAATTTCTTACTTTTTGCTAGAATACAAATCCAAAAAAAAAATATAAAAAAACATATTTTTTCACCGTTTTTGGCCGATTTATATTCTTCCTCATATTTGCGATAAAAAAACGCAATCAGCGTTTATTGATTGGTTTGCGCAAAAGTGGTCGCATTTACGGATGATGAGAATTCATTTTTGGGTTTTTTGTTTTTTTTTATTTTTTACTAGTAATGGCGGCGATCTGCGATTTTTAGCGGTACTGCGATATTTCAGTGGACATGTCGGACCATTTTGACACTTTTTTGGGACCATTGGCATTTATACAGCGATCAGTGCTATAAAAATGCACTGATTACTGTGTAAATGCCATTGGCAGTGAAGGGGTTAACCTGCAGGGGGCGCTCTAAGGGTTAACTATGTTCCCTGGGTGTGTTCTAACTGTGGGGGGACTGCCCTAGCTGGGGAAGGGAAGTGGTCACAGCCTTCGTATACAGGAAGGCTGTGATCACAGCCCTTCCCCCTCACACAGAACGGAGGTCCGTGTTTACATACACGGACCTCCGTTCCTTCGCTCCGGGGGGGGGGCATCGCGGGTGGCCGGTGGGTGGCCGTCGGAGATCGCGGCGCGCGCTCACTAGGCTCCATCCCGCGACCGCCGTCGTATGACGGCGATTTGCGCAGGAGAGCCAGCTTGTCGCCGTCAATTGCCAATCGACGGTCAGCAAGCGGTTAAAATGCACTGATTACTGTGTAAATGTCACCGCCAGAGAAGGGGTTAACACTAGGGGGCAATAAAGGGGTTAACTGTGTTCTCTGCTTTATGTTTCTAACTGTGTGGGGGCTGGGCTGACTGGGGGAGGAGTGATCGCTGCTCCCATATACAGGTAGCATACGATCACACTCCTTCTCCCCTGTCAGAACGGGGATCCAGTTGTTTACATTAGCGGCCCCCTTTCTGTCACTGCGGGGGAGTGATCACATCAAGTCCGCCCTACCCGCTCCCTGGCCCTCCCGCTACACAGTGAGTGCACGAGCGCACCTCCAGCAGCGTGCACGATACTCACTCCTGCGGCCGCCGTCAGGTCGGCAACTGGTTAAGCAACAAACAGCATGGATTTATGAAAGACAGAAGTTGTCAAACAAACCTGATTTCTTTTTATGAAGAAGTAAGTAAAACCTTGAACAGAGGGGTGGCTGTGGACGTATTATGCTTGGATTTTGCAAAAGTGTTTGACACCATTCCCCACACAAGTCTACAGGCTTGGAAAGATCAGTTTGTAAATGGATAGAAAATTGACTAAAAGTCCAAATTCAGAGAGTAGTGGTTAATGATTCTTACTCTGAATGATCTAAGGTTATCAATGGTATACCCCAAGGTTCAGTGTTGGGACCCTTACTTTTTAATACCTTTATAAATGATATAGGTTCTGGGATTAAAAGTACAATTTCAGTGTTTGCAGATGACACAAAGCTATGCAGTGGAATAACTTCCTTACAGGATGTCTCCAACTTACAAGCCAACCTCAATGCACTGTTTAATTGGGGAACTATGTGGAAATGAGGTTTAATATTGATAAATGTAAAGTTATGCACTTGGGGGCTAAGAATATGCATGCATCATACACACTAGGGGGAGTACAACTGGGGGAATTCATAGTGGAAAAGGATCTGGGGGTTTTGGTAGATCATAAACTTAATAATGCAATGCCAAGCTGCGGTTTCCAAAGCAAGCAAAATCCTTTCTTGTATCAAGAGAGGTATTAACTCCAGAGATAGAGAAATCATTTTGCCCGTGTACAAATCATTAGTAAGACCTCATCTGGAATATGCAGCTCAGTTTTGGGCACCAGTTCTCAAAAAGCTGGAGAAAGTGCAGAGAAGGGCAATCAAGCTGATAAGAGGCATGGAGGAGCTCAGCTATGAGGAAAGATTAGATGAGCTGAATTTATTCTCTTGAGAAGAGGAGATTAAGGGGGGTTATGATCAACATGTACACATGCATAAGTGGCCCATATAGTGAACTTGGTGTTGAGTTATTCACTTTAAGAGGAAAAAAGATTTCATCTCTAAATACGGAAAGGTTTCTTCATAGTTAGAGCTGTGAAAATGTGGAATAGACACCCTCCAGAGCTGGTTCTGGCCAGCACAGTAGATTGCTTTAAAAAAGGCCTGCATTCTTTCCTTTATGTCTATAACATAACTGGGTACTAACATTTATAGGTAAAGTTGATCCAGGGAAAATCTCATTGCCTCTTGGGGGATCAGGAAGGAATTTTTTTCCCGTGCAATATCAAATTGGATCATGCTTTGATTATTATTATTATACAGGATTTATATAGCGTTGACAGTTTGCACAGCGTTTTACAACATTAGGGCAGATAGTACAATTACAATACAATACAGGAGGAATCAGAGGGACCTGCTCATTAGAGCTTACAATCTAGAAGGGAGGGTCAAGTTATACGAAAGGGTAAAAACTGTGGGGGATGAGCTGATGAAGAAAATAAAAGTGCAGTTGTTAGGGGAAGGCAGGATAAGCTTCTCTGAAGAGAAAAGTTTTCAGGGATCACCTGAAAGTGGATAGATTTGGAGACAGTCTGATAGATTGGGGTAGGGAATTCCAGAGGATGGGAGAGTGTTAGGGACTACTGGTGCTTTCTACCTATCTTCCACGTTGGTGCGCGCGCCTGTACTCGTTCGCGCGTGCACGTGCCGGAAGTAGCACCCTATTTGAAGCTGTCAGACCCAGCAGCCAGTTCTGTCCGTTCTACAGCGTTCCCGTGTTCCTGAGTGACCCATTTCTGAGCTACCTGTTACCTGAGACCAGGCCTGTACCCACATCTGCCTGCACCGACCCCCGGTTTGCCTATGACCATTCTTCTGTCTGATCCCTGTGTAACTTAGCCTGCCTGCCTGTTACCGACCCTGCCTGCACCCGACCACCCGACTGCCTGCTCCTCTTGTACTGCTCAGCCCGCATGTTATTGACCCAGCCTGCATCACTACTCTTCAGTCTTGCACGGACTTCTGGATGACCTATTACCATCACCTGTGTCCAATCCAGCCCTCGTGCTCCCCTGTGCTCCAGCGCTCCCTGTCTGCTCTATCAGGGGTTCTGGAACCAGGGCCGTAAGAGAGGTTGCCAACTGCATAAGTCAGACTCTACCATCAGGTACGTGACAGAGAGGCTCAGGAGAAGTCCTGGAGGCGAATATGGGAGGAGGTGATGAGGGAGCTGGAGAGCAGGAGGTCTTGGGAGTAACAAAGAGGAAGATTAGGTTGGTATTTTGAGACTAGGCTAGTGATGTAGCTGGGAGCAGAGTTGTAGATGGCTTTGTAACTTATTGTTAGTATTTTGAATTTAATTTGTTGGGCGAGTGGCAGCCAATGGAGGGCTTGACAGAGAAGGGTGGCAGACATTGAGCGGTTTGTAAGGTGGATCAGTCTGGCAGCAGCATTCATGATGGACTGAAGGGGGGATAGTCTATTTAAAGGTAAGCCAATGATGAGGGAGTTGCATTAGTCGAGGCGAGAGATAACTAGGGAGTGAATCAGGAGCTGTGTGGTTTCATTGGTTAGAAAGAGACGCAGTTTAGAGATGTTGTGAAGCTTGAGGCGGCAAGCTTTGGAAAGTGATTGGATGTGGGGCCAAAAGGAGAGTTCAGAGTCCAGGATAACTCCTAGCACCCTGACATGTGGGGATGGGTGGATGGTTGTGCCATTGCTCTTCACAGAGAAGTCAGGGGAAGAGGCACATGGGGGAGGAAATATTATGAGTTTGGTTTTGAACAAGTTGAGTTTGAGGAAATGGTGTGACATCCAGGCAGATATGTCTGTTAGTAAGTTAGTGATGCGTGAGGAGACTGATGCAGTGAGTTGAGGGGTGGAGAGGTTGATTTGGATGTCGTCAGCGTAGAAATTATATTGATATATATATATCAGCTGCCCCAGGGAAGAAGTGTATATTGAAAATAAGAGAGGTCCAAGAACAGAACCTTGGGGGACCCCAACAGAGAAAGGAAGAGGAGAGGAGGAAGTGGAATTGTAAGTGACACTGAAGGTGCATTGGGATAGGTAGGATGTGAGCCACCATAGAGCACAGTCACGGAGACCAAGAGAGTAAAGTTTTTTGAGGATAAGGTGGTGGTCAACTGTATCAAAGGCAGCCAAAAGGTCCAGAAGTAGGAGTACAGAGTAGTGTCCATTGGTTTTTGTGGTTGGTAGGTAATTGAAAGGAATCAAGAAGGTTATTCTCAATGAGGTGATCACTGACTTGGTTGTAGACCAGGCGTTCAAGAAGTTTAGAGGAGCAAGGAGATAGGGCATAGGTTGTTAAGATTGGTAGGGTCCAAGAATGGCTTTTTGAGTATGGGGGTGACCAATGCATGTTTTAAAGCACTGGGGAAGATGCCAGAAGAGAGGGAGAGATTGAAGATGTGAGTTAGAGAGTGTAGGATAGAGTCAGAGGGTGACCGTGGTATTTGAGAGGGAATAGGGTCCAGGGAACAGGTGGTTAGGTGGGCGTTAGAAAGGAGTTTAGCAACTTTGTCTATAGTAGTAGGTTTGAATAAGGGGAGTGTCAATTGTACCTGTTGACATGAGGTCTTAACTGGGGAAGATACCTGTAGAGTGGAGATTTCATCAAAAATTGTGTCAATCTTGTTGAAGTGATTAGCAATCACCTGGGCAGTGAGTGAGTTAGTGGGTGAAGGCGGTAGAGGACAAAGTAGAGAGTTAAAGGTAGAGAAGAGTTGATGGGACTGGATGAGAAGGTGTTAATAAGAGTGGTAAAATAGGTCTGCTTGGCAGTGTGGAGGCAGGAATTGTATTTTTGGAGGGTAGATTTGTATTGGTTGAAGTCTTTGAAAGACTTAGTCTTGTGCCACAGACAGTCAAGAGCATGGCTACGTTTTTTGAGATTTCTGGTGTCATCTGTTTGCCAGGGTTGTAGGGGTCAAGGCCTGATTCTTTGTGTAGGGAGGGAAGCAAGCTCGTCCAGGGTGGAGGACAGGGATTTATTGTAGACGGAAGGGGCTTGGTTGGGGCAGGACAGGGGTGAGATTTTTTCATAGAGGTGGTCAGTAGCAGAATAGAGGAGAGAAGGGTTGAATTGGCGAAGGTTTCTACGGGTGATGGTTAGGCGATTGGAGGGAAAGTGTCACTTACCTGGTGGTTGATTCTGACCTATGCGAGGGCAACCTCTCTTACGGCCCTGGTTCGAGAAACCTTGATAGTGGAGATAGGGAGTTCAGAAGCACAAGGGGGCACAAGGGCTAGTATTGGTCACAGATTACATGTAAAGGTCCACAGGAGCTCGTGCGGGCAGAATGGTGGTGGTACAGGCCGGGTCGGTAACAAGCTGGCAGTGCGGTACAAGTGGTTCAGGATGGCGGATAGTCGGGTACAGGCTGGATCGGCAACATGTGGGCAGTAGTAGTACAAAGCATCAGGCAGAAGAATAGTCGTAGACAGGCCGGGGGGTCAGGGCAGGCAGCAAGCAAACAAAGTCCAACAGGAAGCCAGGGTCACAGATACAGGAAGTCTCTCAGAGAAAACACTGGGGTCACAAGCGTGCACAAATGCGCACGAAGGCACGCACACGCTACGTGCGCCCGCGCATAGGCCTTCCAATGGCCCCGGATGGTTCCTTACAGAAAGGTGGTGCAAAACAGGGAGAGAGAGGAACTAATAAGGTGGTGGTCGGAGAGAGGAAAAGGATTGTTGGAGAAGTTGCATGGAGCGCATAGGTAGGAGAATTCAAGGTCAAGGGTGTTTCCATCAGAAAGAGAAGAAGCATGTACCCATTGCTTCAGGTCAAATGAGGAGGTTAGACTAAGAAGTTTAGAAGAAGCAGGAGTGTTTGTGTTAACAGGGATGTTGAAATCACCGAGAAGGATTGTGGGAATTTTAGAAGAGAGAAAGTAGGGTAGCGAGGCAGAAAACTCATCAAGGAAAGCTGACAACGGTCCAGGAGGCTGGTAGATCACAGCAATTCTTAGGGAAGTTGGAGAGAATAGACATATACAGCGAGCTTCATATGTTGAAAGGGAAACAGAGGGAGGAGAATGAAGAACCTGGAAGGTGCTCTGTGGGGATAGGAGGAATCTCATTCCACCTCCCTTGCGTCCATTAGGCCTAGGGAAGAAAAAGTAAGACCCTCCAATGAAAGGAACTTTGAGCATACATGGACTGGATACACACAGTGTCACGTACCTGGTGATGGAGTCTGACAGTGCAGTGGGCAACCTCTCTTGCGGCCCTGGTTCGGGAACCCCTGGTAGAGTGGACAGGAAGTTCCAGAGCACAGGGGGGCACGAGGGCTGGAATGGACACAGATGATGGTGTGAGGATCCTCCAGAGGCTCGTGCAAGGCAGAAGATTGGTGATACAGGCTGGGTCGGTAACTGGCGGGCAAGTGCGGTACAGATGGAGCAGGCAAGCGAGTAGTCGGGTACAGGCAGGGTCATAAACAGACGGGCAGCAGAAGTACAAAGGATCAGGCAGAAGAGGAGTTGTAGGCAAGCTGAGGGTCGGTGCAGGCAGAGTTCAAGCAAGGTTAGGCAAGCTGGGTCACGGGTGCAGGAAGTCTCAGAAGCAATAGCCACGGAACACACAGGGAACGCTGTAGAACAGACAGCACTGATTGTAGGGTGCTGTCCACTTACATGAGCCATTTGGCGCCAATGCCGGTGCATGCGCATGCACACGTGCACAAACGCTCACACACATGCTACGTGTGCCCACACACAGGCTTCCAGACCCATGTTCCAGGAGCAGCAGTCATTTCCTGAGACACCATGAATAGTATAATTAAATATATAATGTTTATTTTTACATCTAAGTACAGACTAAAAAGAGCCTATAAAACACAGCTCAAGCACTGATAAAAGTTTGTGGACCACATAGACAAAAAACATAACAACAACCAACACTGAGCAAAAACATATGATGTGATCGTGGGCCCCCTGTAGTTGGAAAAGAACTGCAAAACATCCGACGCGTTTTTAGATAGTAGTAATAAGCTCTTCTTCAGGGATGTTTGAGAATGACACAAGAGGAGTTTGTTTGCAGGCAGACAGACCAGAAAGATCACCGTATGACCCTCCCAGAGTTGGAGGAAAGTAGGTCTTCACCAAGAGTCGTAAGATGTGGTATTTTATTGTCTTGGAAGATGTGTCCTGAAGCTGGCTGGATCATACTATATTTGTAAGGGCGTGGCTGGGAACCTCAATTGAACGGCCAAACTGCCACTTTAAAGTGTAGCCACTCGGGGTTAAACCCGAAAAGGGGGGAAAAGAAAAAAGGCCCGACTGAATGTGTCTGGACTATAGACAAAAGTGCGTTTAGCTCAAGCCCACCGAGGGCAATTTCCCGCCATCCATATAGGTCTGAGGAAAGGGGGGGAAGGGGCCAGAACGGGGCCAGGCTACAGGCCAGCTAGGAGTGCTGGAGAAGGAGGTGCAACATAACCGTTGCACAGCGGCACAGGGTTCCAAACCGGGAGGCTGACAAGCAGCCTCCCTGTTTGGAACACAAACTCCTCCTGTGTCATTCTCAAACATACCTGAAGAAGAGCTTATTACTACTCGAAATGCATTGGATGTTTTGCAGTTCTTTTCCAACTACAGGGGGCCCACTATCACATCATATGCTTTTGCTCAATGTTTGTTGTTGTTGTGTTTTGACTATGTGGTCCACAAACTTTTATCAGTGCTTGAGCTGTGTTTTCTAGGCTCTTTTACTCTGTACTTAGATGTAAAAATAAACATTATATATTTAATTATACTATTCATGGCGTCTGCGTGTATCCAGTCCATGTATGCCCAAAGTCCTTTTCATTGGAGGGTCTATACTTTTTCTGTACTATTTGGGATGCTGGCATACACTCAGAGTCCACACCACTCTCTTTCTTTCTTTTTAGGCCTAGGGGAGTGAGTCCAGAGAAGCTCACTGTGGGAGAGGGAAGCAAAAGAAGGAGTATCGGATTCATGGAGCCAGGTTTCGGTGACAGCAAGTAGATTAAAGGAATTAGTGACAAAGAGGTCATGAACAGCGGTGAGTGTGTTGCAGACAGAACGGGCATTCCAGAGGGCACAGGAGAAGGGGAGGCTGGTTTTGGGAAGAAGGGGAATGGAGAGTAAATTGTGTAGATCACGACTACTGCTAGAGGGTGTGGGGTGATGGGTGTGTTGGGTACAGTTAAATAAGGGAGGCCCAGAGTTTGTGAAAATATCTCCAGAGGCTAGGAGAAGCAGAAGAGTAAGGGAGGTAATATAAGAATATGATTTATATGAGGGGACATGCTTCAGCATCCTGGGGGTTTTGTTAGCATATGGGCTTAGAGTTAGAAAGAGGTGGTGAGTGCAGTAATACCGAGAGGGGAGAAGTGAGGGTGATATGTACAGATTGTGGGGTGGGGAAGAGGGGTGAAGAAAAGAGAGTTTGAGGAGAGAGGCTGCAATTGTGAAAAGGAGAGGTAAAGAGTGCGTGTTTTAGAGAGGAAAGTAAGATGATTTGGAAATGAGGTTACCTGCAGTCGGGTGTTATGTAAAGTACAGGGTGGGCCATTTATATGGATACACCTTAATAAAATGGGAATGGTTGGCGATATTAACTTCCTGTTTGTGGCACATTAGTATATGTGAGGGGGGAAACTTTACAAGATGGGTGGTGACCATGGCGGCCATTTTGAAGTCGGCCATTTTGAATCCAACTTTTGTTTTTTCAATAGGAAGAGGGTCATGTGACACATGTGTGCTTGGTTTTAACGTAACTTTATTCTTTCATGAGTTATTTACAAGTTTCTGACCACTTATAAAATGTGTTCAATGTGCTGCCCATTGTGTTGGATTGTCAATGCAACACTCTTCTCCCACTCTTCACACACTGATAGCAACACCGCAGGAGAAATGCTAGCACAGGCTTCCAGTATCCGTAGTTTCAGGTGCTGCACATCTCGTATCTTGAAAAGTTTCCCCCCTCACATATACTAATGTGCCACAAACAGGAAGTTAATATCACCAACCATTCCCATTTTATTGAGGTGTATCCATATAAATGGCCCACATTGTAGTTTGCAGTTGATGAGCGCTTTGTGCAGATTGCTGAAGTGCAAGAGCGTAAGTGCCACTTATTTAAAGAACCCCACTTTTTTGGAAGAACCCCTCTGCATGTGTTCCCCCATAAAGAAAGCCCTGTTTTATACTCTGATGGGTGTGGATGGAATCTGGCAATTAATCAATCAGGAGGTAATATTAGACTCACAGCTATCACAGCGGAACTTTTAACACCATAATCAAACTGCAAGAGGACCAAAAGGCCAAAATTGTAAAGGTAGGGGAACCCATAATTTAGGTAAGACTTAAAGGCTAAATAAACATCAAAATAATGTTAGCATGGCTACAGATGTAGTTGAAACAACAGTGACAAACATAGAGTTACCAAAAAGTCATATCAGCAGATGTTCAGATTAAGGTAGATGGGAGCAGTTTAAACGCAGAGTTACCTGTGAAGAGAGAGAAGAAGCGTTCACATGGATGATGCAAGAGCGGAAGTGCCCTCTTATTTAAAGAACCCCACTTTTTTGGCAGAACCCCTCTGCATGTGTCACCCCCTGCTTTGATGGGGTTTTTTTTTGCCTTCCTCTGGATCAACTGTGGGTGAAGGATTGTGTATATTGGATTGTATGGATATACAGTTGTGCTCATAAGTTTGCATACCCTTGCAGAATTTATGATTAGAGAATATGAATGAGAACACAAAAACATTTCTTTCACTCATGGTTGGTGTTTGGCTGAAGCCATTTATTATCAATCAACTGTGTTTACTCTTTTTAAATCATAATGACAAGAGAAACAACCCAAATGACCCTTATTTACATACCCTGGTGATTTTGGCCTGATAACATGCACACAAGTTGACACAAAGGGGTTTGAATGGCTATTAAAGGTAACCATCCTCACATGTGATCTGTTTGCTTGTAATTAGTGTGTGTGTATAAAAGTTCAATGAGTTTCTGGATTCCTGACAGACCCGTGCATCTTTC
>BLSH010513674.1:577205-594404 GCA_018402905.1 Glandirana rugosa | reverse complement strand
GAGAAATAGAAGAGTCTACCATTTCGACGGGTAAGGAGAACAGTTTTTCGGAGGTCAAGGACCTTTAAAAACCCAACAGAACGTACTTGACGAATGATCCAAAATACAAAGCCAAGTCGACCTGTCATTGGCTACAGCAGAATAAAGTGAAGGTTCTGGAGTGGCCATCTCAGTCTCCTGACCTCAATATCATTGAGCCACTCTGGGCAGATCTCAAACGTGCAGTTCATGCAAGACAACCCAAAAATTTCCAGGAACTGGAGGCTTTTTGACAAGAGGAATGGGCAGCTTTACCATCTGAGAAGATAAAGAGCCTCATCCACAAATACCACTAAAGACTTTAAGCTGTCATCGATGTTAAGGGGGGCAATACACTGTATTAAGAACTGGTGTATGTAAACTTTTGATCAGGGTCATTTGGGTAGTTTCTGTTGATAATAAATGGCCTCCACCAGGGGCGTAACGATAGGGGTTGCAGGGGTTGCAATTGCAACCGGGCCCCATGGTCCAGGGGGCCCATGTGCCTCCCTTGTACACCTGAATAGCAGGGATGGCGGGGGTGGCATTTAGAGGACCCAATCTCCTCCATTTTCCTCTATCCAGTCTTCTGCTGTTCCCAGGGCCCCTGTGTGCTTCCCTGGTCACCCTGGGGCCTGCTGCAGAACTTGTGAAAGGGCCCCACTGCAGTACCATAATAAAGGGACCCACAATGGGAGTAAAGGGCCCCAGGATCAGTGGGAAGAGGGAAGGGCCCTGGCCAGGGGTCAGGGGGCCCTTCATAATTTCTTGCACCGGGGCCCTGAAGGTTCTAGTTACGCCTCTGGCCTCCACCAAACACTAACCATGAGTGAAAGAAATGTTTTTGTGTTCTCATTCATATTCTCTGAAAAATGGCCAAGAAATCATAAATTCTGCCAGGGTATGTTAACTTATGAGCATAATTTTTTTTGGTTGAACTAGATGGACTTGTGTCTTTTTTCAACCTGACTAACTATGTAACCGTGTAACTACTGTATATGTAAACTGCGAAATAACCTTTTCTCGTCAGCAATATATAGCAGGCTTCTGACTATCAGTGTCTGGTTAAAGCTTGTAGGAGGAGCTTTCATTCTGCCCTGATTGTCCTATGAGGCTGCAGGACCCCCGACCCTCTGTCTGGACAGTGCTGATTAGCCCTGTGCTGATCACATGCACCTTCCCAAGGAAAAAAAATCTAGCAATGCACACCAAACTGAGCATGTGCAGAGTGTCCCCAAGGGCTCTGTTCAATCAGGAGATGGTTTGGGGACTGTGAAAGAAGGGGAGGATCAGAGAAGACAGGATCAAACAGCCTTTTTACACAATGCAGAGGATTAACCCCTTAGGTTCCACAGTGAGTATAGCAAGCATGTTTTACTGCATATACAGATTGATTTTACTGTTGTGGGTTTAGTAACTCTTTAAGCTGGCAACACACTAGTAGATTTTCAAAAAATCGTTCAAACATTTGTACAAAATATTTCAGTGCATTGGATGACTGGATGAAAGGTTTTTGAAGGTACAAATCTTTGCTTTAAAAATTTCCCATACAAAAACCACATTTAGGCCTCATATACACAGGTGTTTTTTTACATCCACGTTTTTTTTAGCGTTTTTTTACAGCTCTCCATGTTATTCAATGGCCCCATAAAAACGCCAATGTTTTTGAGCTGTAGATGGCATCGGTGTTAGTGAGCTGAAAGTAGAACCCACGGCCAGCGCGTTCTGAGGCTGTAACATTTTTGCCATTTTGGACACAGACGCTCACTAACACTCACTTAAGCCCTACCGATGTTAACGCCAGCGTTTTCAGGTTAAAAAATAGCAGAGGAATGTTTTTTTTTTAAAAAAACACCTATTGACGGCAACGCTTACTAATGCGCTATAACACTCATTAACGCCGATGCAAGACGGCGAAAAAAACTTAGATTTTTCCCTGACGTCGTGCCCGACGTTTTGCTTATTTTTTTTTTATATGCCCATGTGTATGAGGCCTAACTGTTAGAAATCTGTTCATTCAAGAAAAAGTTTCCATCCTTGTTCTGCCTGTGGATGGTGCCATGTCAGCAGATGACCATTACTGGCTGAACAGAAAGGGTCTAAAGAGGGATGTCAATGTATAAAGTAACATTTGAAACAGAACAATCCTACTCCTTCAAAATATCAATTTGACCCACTAACTATTACAAAAACAAATGTACATTCTTAAAGGGAAATGTTTTAAACCAAATTCTACTGGTGTATGGTCAGTGTTAGCGATTGTCCTATGCAACCAGCATAAAGATATTAGACCCTCCACCCCTAACGCCTACTTAAAAAAGCATTCTTAGGAAGTCCTTACTAGCAGGCCACAGGCAAGTCACCACAAGCATGAACCCCAACTCCATTACATCTCTATAGAGGGTTTTCCAGAGTCTCTACAGATATCATTGTTTGAGGTATTTCAATATAAGTTAATGTATAAAATGGGTCAGGCTGATCCATTATCCTATATGAGGAATTATCCATTATTTATCCCTTCTCTTTGCTTCATTTTTGTAACTGTTGAATGTTTACAGAATAACAGGATCCTTTCTACAGTTTCACACTGGGACGAGCGTGGGTCTCAGATCGCTGCCCTCCTCACCAACGGGCGACCGAGGACCCCCCTGATCTAATAGCGCGCTTGTCACGAACCTGACAATACCACTCTCAGCTGCTTTCAGCACAAAGATTTCCCAGTTTGCGGGACCACCGTCTAAATGCCAGCCGCCTGAGGCAATTGTTACCAGGCTAATTCAAACAATTAACCAGTTCACTGCCACCACCTCTATTGGAGCCAGAGGAGCTCGGAATTTCAGCAATAACAGTATTTCAGAATAACCACCTGTAACACACGCCGTCACTGCAGACAGGTATATCCAGATGCGTTATTTTAAAAACAGTAGCGCTCTTCAAAGGAACAGATTCATGATAGTTGCATTAAGTGCTTTAGGGACAAAATTAACAATTTTCAAAGTAAGGATTAATAATGAAAAGGTCAAGTTTTAGGTGCAGTAAAATATCTACAGAAAAATAAAAGAAGGTTATCAAAACAATGAGACAAAATTACAGCAGCAAAGAAACAGAATAAAATAATACTTGCTTTTGAAATGTCCGTGACTAATCAGTGTTTCGAAGATGATTCTCTGGTTCTCTGATGTTGGTTCATTGATGGAGATTGAAAACTGGGAACTAATCTTAGCAATCCTTTTTTTCTCTGGTTGACAAGGGATGGGGCCGTATGCCCTAACCACTCACATGAGTGGGCGACTTCTTAGACAATGTCCAGGGCGGGCCGTGGAAACCATCTTCCCTACTCCACACGTTGTGTATGAAAAAACATATTTCAAGATTGGGTCGCCTGGTAAACCTCACAGTAAGAAATTCAATCTCAGCACATTGAGGGCTTTTAATTAAGTCCACACATGAATGTGTTGTGATATTCAGGGACCCTGGGGAGGGAATACACTAGTTCTATCCCTCCTTGGGGAAAAAGGGGGGAGTGTTTATACTTAAATAATCCAGGCCGAAATTCTACATTCAAATATGTACATTTTATCACCATATTAGGCTCCCAGCTGGAAGTATGACTGTATGTAAGTTTTTCTACCCTTTCATGTTGATTTCAGGGATTACTGAGAGGGTCAGGATTGCCTGGGTGATTTAGGGTTTGGTTTATTGCTGTTCTAATAATGTTAAAATAAACAGACAGGCTTCTCTCTCCTTGACTGGTCACATACCCCCAGATGGCCCCTTTGAAGTCGATCTGGCCAGGAAGGGAGGGGGTGTGAAGAGTTTAGCCCAAGTCAGTGACAGTGGTTTTAAAAAGAAATAATTAGCAGCCATTGAAGTAGCATGCCTTTCCAAGATGGAGTCAGCCTTGCTTGCGTCTCATGCGTGATATCATTACTTCGTGTGTGTCTCACACGTGCTATCATAACACACACGTTTACCACTGAATTGCAGAAATCCTTGCCAGAATGTTGGATTGTCATGCTGAATGCTACACAAATAAAGTGTGACACCTGTTTTATGTAGGTCAATATCTGATCTGTATAATTATTTCAAGTATTCTGCTAGTTTTATGGGTTTATCTAGAAAGGTAAAAGGGTAGAGCATGGTAAGCAATAACTCTCAATCACATATTAGTTTAAGATAGTCAGAGCAGTAAAAGATTATTCCTTATTAGTTGCTATGGGTCTCTACACACTGCACATAATCACTGCTGTTTAGGCCAGATACAGTTTTGATGTTCAGTATTATTTTATTAAAAGATACTCCAAAAATGTTACCTATAATATAGTATGTAAACCTAAAATCTTTTTTCAGTATTTTGAGCATCATGCCTCATTCAGCTTGCCGTTGGGTTGCTTATCAGCTCTCTCAGATAAGCAGACCAACAGTCAACTACAGGTGCACACGCGGAAGGATGATAACGCTGCTGCTAGTTCAAGGCACTGGCTTAAAAGAGAATAATGGGATTATTTTTTATTTTAGAATCATACTTACCTAGGTAGATACAGCATCAGTCCAATGCTGCATCTGTCTCCCACTGGCTCTAAGGCTGAGCGATCAAACATCGCCGATCACTTGGTTCTCAGAGATCCCTGAGAAGAGAACTGGTGACTGCCATCCACCGCTGTTTGCTCTGCCCCCCCAACATTCCCTGGAGCGCTGGGCAGTGGAGGGGGCAGGAGCAGCCAGCCCAGGCTCTCAGTGGCACGCTGAGAGGCTGAGCCTGGTGTCTGTCCAGGCACGTGGACCAGCTCAGTGACTATAGCCAACAGCGGGCTTCAGCCCGCTGTCTGCTGAAAACAGGTCACAGGAGTGCAGAATGAGCTGCACTCCTTTGATCCACAGGAGATGTATAGCCAAAAAAGCTTTGTCTGTACTTCTCCTTTAACCCATTGGAGCTGGCGCATGCTGGCCCTTTAAAGGGTTTAGAATGACAGTAGGCGGGGCTTATGATCGCCATCTTTCCATTATCCGCCAGTAACTGTGCCCTGTGCACACAGCGCACGCTCTCGGCGCAGCTCTATTTGCACTTATGCACGCAAATATGCAGCCACTTGGCACCAAGGCCCACCCACTGAGAGGCCACATATTTGCATGCGCTTGGCACCAAGAGGTTAAACTGACCTTACACTTATCAGTTTTTTTCTTTTTTGACCAGCCAGCAGGCTAATCAAAAAAATGTAATGGCTTTTGCTATCAATTTGCCTAGTGAGGAAAGATAGAGCGGAGAGAGCCACTGCTTCCATGCACAGCAAATAATCAAGGATGGGCTAAAGTAAGTATAGGGGGGTTTTCTTACACAAAAGGTCTTTTACCTTACATAGAATGCATTAAGGTAAAAAACATTACGGCTTTAAAAATCACTAAAATAGCAAGAGCTGCATATAAACTCTATTGCCATAAGCAGGTTTGCCTACTAATATACTGGAAGGTGAACATTACACACATACAGTAGCACAGACTTAGTATTGTTGTTGTTTGTCTTCTCTTAGGATCATTAGGATGGGACGGCTGTCCATCCGCTTCTGTGAAAGTCAAGATGGATTCCTATTTTATGAGCAGAGCATCCCTTTCGTGCGAGCGGTACTTTGGCTAAAAATTGTGTTTGTTGCTGCTAGCTACAGAAATGGTAGTAAGGAAAATTTCAATTATTCTGTACAGGTGTAAATAATTTGCAAAAAAATTGACATCTATTTTTGTACGTAAATTATTTGTATAGACCCCTTTCCAAGTTTGTTCCCTTTTCCCCCTTCCAAATTTTAGTTTATGGGATGCCCTTGCTCCTGAGCCCAGGATTGTGTTTTTCAAATTCTCCCAGCTGAGGGACCAGCTGGTTTTTGGTGGGGGGTGAGTGTAGCGCCCTCTATGTTAGGTAGGTGCTAATTTAGGATTTTTGCTAGAGTAGGCAAATTTAGGCAGGCTTGGCTGCTGTCAGGTCTGTTTGTTTTTCTTCTGGGCATGGGAGTGGTTCAGGAAGTGGCTAGTGACTGTAGGTGGTGACACTCTTTGGTTGACCCCTCCCTGGGTTTTCAGAAAGTTCTGGAAAAGGGGAGTGGGGCAGAAGAGGTGGAACTGCTGGGTATTTGGAAAGCCCTGACCAATTCCCAACCTGGATTGGCAGGGAGCAGGCCTTCTCAAATAGCCTGGGACAGCCCAGTCTGGGAGGAGTGTTCGGGTGGAAGTTGGAGAATGGAGATGGAGTAATGAAGGTTGTCGGGGGCCTTGGGGGAGTCCCTAGTCTGGCGGGGTGACCTCGGCCTGGGGTTCGGGTGCATCCAGGAGGAGTGAGATCTTGGCGGAGAGGGACAAGGAGAAAGAGCAGGAAAGGACAGCGGTAGAAATGTACTACCAGCGGGGTCTCCAGGAGGAATTTACCGGGTGTCCGTGAGTGACACAGCTCAGGGAAGTGGAGATGCATTCTGTAGCAGATTGGGAGGAAGACAGTCTGGAAGAGGTGCAGGAAGAAACTGGGCCTTTGGTGTCAATGGGCAGTGTGCAGGCAATTGCAGTCAGGAGGACTGTTGAGGCCTGGAGGAGGATGAGCTGGGAGCAGTAGTCCATCAAGCTAGCTAGCACTTCTACAAACTTTCTCTACACTATAGGGGCCTGCAGTCCCTGCCTGCAAAGGCGGTTACTGAGGCCTGGTCAAAGCCAGAGCAAGCCTCACTATGTGCTAGCTAGGCCAGAAGCAAGTATTGTGCAAGAGAGAGAAACAAGGAGACATTTGAGAAGCAAGAGTTGTGCTGCAGAAAGAAGGAGAAGTGTATATACTGAGCTGTATATAGAGGTCCCGAGTAAAGAACTGTTGATCCATGGGCATCCCGTAATCATCCCTTACCCAATCCAAGTTTAACCCCCTAATAAAAACAAAACAAAGAAGCTGGCCTGTTTCTGACTCCGGATGCAAGCAAGGAGTGTGATTGAGGGCAGTGTGAGCAGGTGAACCACTACTTCCAGCAACCCCCAAGGGGGCATTGGTTACACTAGCTATCTCGCACTATGCATGTGAGATAATAACAATAGGCCAGAGACTAGGATTTAATTATGGAAAGCTACAGTTAAATAGGCACACCACAGGAACAATTACCTAACAGTCTCTGCTTCTAGTCTGGATAAAATACAGTATTAAGGTAATGCACAGTGTGAACCTGTGGTGCCAACTCCTCTCTCTCTCTCCACTTCCTCCTGGGGTTTATAAAGCCAGCCCCACAGAGACAGGAAGTGCTAATACATAACTATAAAGAACACTGTGATATTAACAACTAACAGTAGAGGGCCGCAGATCCCTACATATACTTTAATTGTCACAATGTCAATAAATTCACTCAGTTAAAATTGATCTGAGCTTTTTGTAAATCTCTGCAGCCATTTTTTTTAGTTTTTTTCCAGTGCTTCTAAATGGGAATTCACTCTTTTATCGCATGTAAAGCTTTAGTTACTAAAATGGCACTAATGGGACATTTCCAAAGTTTGAGGGGGCAGCACCAAGTTTTAGAAAGTATAAATTGCAATAACCACTTTCTTCTGGCCCATGTAGCTGACTTCAGCAACAGAATTGTAGGAGGAGCAGTGGATGTCAAGATGAGTCACAAGATTCTTTATTGTTTTAGAACACATAATAATCTCTTTTGTTTGGTAGTCTGTACAGTTGTAGAGTAGCCCTGCATAGCAGACAGCCAGCAGGTCTATAGTAGCATGTTCTAGCACTGGCAAAATAATCACAGGACACAGGGGAACGAATATGTACAAAACCGCATCATTATTCAGGTGTGGCTGACATCTAAATATGGCCCTGGTCACGTGAGTCTCTTCTGTACATCTTTCCTTACCGCGAACTATAGAGATAGCAAGTTTACACTTTGTCGGGATCTTTGCACATTCACAGTCAAAGAAATTCAGAAGAAAGAATACTGACAACCACAGATTTAGTAAGCAGAGTCACCTGCTGAACTATTTAGCAGGTATAGTAAAACAACATTGACAGTTTAATCCAGTTCTACTGTGAAAATTTACCACTTCTTGATGGGTAAAATGGCTGTTATCTTTCACAACTAAAGCTCACATCTAGTGCCAATGGCCATCCTTTACCCAATTCATAGAAGGAGTGCTAGTTCTGGGGCTGTGAACACCTCTGCAGTATCATGCATGGCAGTCTTTCATCACCAAACCTTCCACTAGTGGTAGCTGGGAAATGGCAGGCAAGAGCACCGGATGTGACCCTGAGACTAGTAACAGCAAATGTGACAGGTTCCCTTATATATGATCAATAGTAACTTTGGAATGTTTTGGCTGAAAAGATACCACCAGATCATCACTGCCAAATAGGCAAACCTTTTTGCAGTTTGTCCAAACTTTGTATTCACCCAGAGGCTCTTTAAAAACGCTCTGCCTTTATAGAACATTTTTTATTTCAACGACCTTGACCTTATAAGTGGACAAATTCTTTTCATGCAGTCTGTCACTGAGGAATTTCAGATTGGCAGCATTACTTGCTCCTTTTCCTGCTCTTTATGATGACCAACCCAAGATATAAACAGATCACGAGTTCAGTGAAAATTAATGTGTGTGCAAAACAATGTTTGCGAGCTGATGAAACAGAATGCATATTTCATTTCTAATCAATCATATAACCAAATAAGCAACAGTATTAAAACATATAAAAATAGCATTATTTTTGATCATGAAAGTTAAGATTAGGCCAGCTTCACACCTGGATGTTTGCATTTTATTGCACGGCCAAAGCATGTTACAGCAACACCTGTATGCACTTTGGGGTGTGTGCCCATTCATTTCTAATGGGCCCGCAACCACACCCATGCACTAATTGCACCTGCTCCTTTAAAGAAACTGAATGGGAAAAGAAACAGGGTCTCTTTAACCACTTCCCAACCGCCCTATAGACAAAAGATGTCCACAGGGCGGTTGCATTATTCTGGGAGGATGTCTATGGACGTCCTCCCAGAATCGCGATTCCCGGGGCGCGCACACGGGAACATCCGTGACCACCGGGTCTCACAGATCGCGGTGAATGGCCGCTGTAAGCGGCCTTTCACCACGTGATCGCGCCGTCCAATGACGGCACGATCACATGTCAACAAGCTGGCTTTTCTCTCTCCTCTCCGCACCAATCGGTGCATTGCGAGAGGAGAGAGGGGGGAGACAAAAAGTGCTGCAGTGCTGTGGGCGATGTGTAATGCCCACAGCACTGCTAAGTGACAGTTAGCAACCCCACCATCCATCCACCACCCACCCAGCTATCCTCAACCCATCCATCCACCACTCACCCAGCCATGCTCACCCCATCCATCCACCACCCACCCAGCCATCCTCACCCCATCCATCCATGCTCAGCCACCCATCCATCCATCCATCCTCACACAGCCATGCTCACCCAGCCATCAATCCATGCTCACCCATCCATCCACGCTCACCCATCCATCCATGATCACCCATCCATTCATGCTCACCCATCCATCCATCCATGCTCACCCATCCATCCATCCATGCTCACCCACCCAGCCGTGCTCACCCAGCCATCCATCCATGCTCGCCCACCCAGCCGTGCTCACCATGCCATCCATCCATGCTCACCCACCCAGCCATGCTCACCATCCATCCATCCATGCTCACTCACCCAGCCGTGCTCACCCAGTCATCCTTCCATGCTCACCCACCCAGCTGCGCTCACCTAGCTATCCATCCATCCATGCTCACGCAGCCATCCATCCATGCTCACTCACCCAGCCATGCTCACCCATCCATCCGTGCTCACCCACCCATCCGTGCTCAGTCATCCCCATCCGTGCTCAGTCATCCCCATCCGTGCTCAATCATCCCCATCCGTGGCTCATCCATCCCCATCCGTGGCTCATCCATCCCCCATCCATGGCTCATTTGTGCCTCATTCAAGCTCATCCATACCACATCAGTTCTCATCCGTGACACATTCATGCCACTACAGTGCCCATCTGTGCCACTACAGTGCCCATTTGTGCCACTACAGTGCCCAATCTTGCCACTACAGTGCCCACCCGTGCCACTACAGTGCCCACCCGTGCCACTACACTGCTCATCTGTGCCACTACCCTGCCCATCTGTGCCACTACAGTGCCTATCCATGCCACCACAGTGCCTCACAATAGTGTAAAAGGTAGTCAAATTAGATTTGAAATGTATGCCCCTAGAACACCTGACGGTGCTCCCTGCATGTTGGGCCTCTGTATGTGGTCAGGCTGTGTAAAAGTGTCACACATGTGGTATCGCCATACTCGGGAGAAGTAGCTGAATATATTTTGGGGTGTAATTTTTGCTAGGTACATGTTGTGTGTTAGAAATATTGTATAAATGGACAACTTTGTGTAAAAAAAAAAAATGCGTTTTCATTTCTTTCCACATTTCCCAAAAACTTGTGGAAAACATGACATGTTCAAAAGACTCATTATGCCTCCTAGAATATAGGTTGGGGTGTTTGTTTTCCAAAATGGGGTCATTTTTTGGGCGTTTCCATTGTCCTGGTGCTCCAGGACCTTCAAAAGTGCAAGAAGTAGTCAAGAAATTATATGTGTAATTTATGCTCCTAGATCGCCGGATGGTGCTCCCTGCATGTTGGGCTTCTGTATGTGGCCAGGCTGTGTAAAAGACTCACACATGTGGTATTGCCATACTCAGGAGGAGTAGTAGAATGTGTTTTGGGATGTAATTTGAGGTATGCATATGCTGGGTGTGAGAAATAACCTGTTAACATATGACAATTTTGTGAAAAAAAAAAATCTTCATTTTGCACAGAATTGTGGGAAAAAAAATTACAAGTTCAAAATATTCACCATGCCTCTTACTAAATACCTTGGAATGTCTACTTTCCAAAAAGGGGTAATTTGGGGGGTATTTGTACTTTCCTGGCTTGTTAGGGTCTCAAGAAATGCGATAGGCTGTCAGTACATCAGGTGTGATCAATATTCAGTGATTGGCACCATAGCTTGTAGACTCTATAACCTTCACAAAAACCAAATAATATACACTAATTTGTTTTTTTTTACCAAAGATATGTAGCAGTATAAATTTTGGCCAAAATTTATGAAGAAAAATTACTAATTTGCAAAATTTTATAACAGAAACAAAATAAAATTCCTTTTTTTACACAATTTTCGGACTTTTTTTAATTATAATGCAAAAAATAAAAAAAACAGCGGTGATTAAATACCACCAAAAGAAAGCTCTATTTGTGTGAAAAAAGGACGCAAATTTCATGTGGGCACAGTGTTTCATGACTGAGTAATTGTCATTCAAAATGTGAGAGCACTGAAAGCTGAAAATTGGTCTGGTTAGGAAGGGGGTTTAAGTGCCCAGTGGTCAAGTGTTTAAAGCAGAAATAAACCTAACCTAATTTCCAAAAGACTATGAGAAGGCAGCTCTTTATTGCAGAAGAGACATGCTATGTTTCCTCTGCAGTAACACACACCCGCCTCCTCGCAGTCTTCTATTGAATGTACACTGAGGTATTGCTGTAGCTGCTTGAAAAGTGTTAGTTGGAGTTGGGCTTTACAATGTCAGTCACTAATATAAAGTACATCTAAAGCTGGCCATAGATGGAGCAATTTTCTTTCCTGCAACTGTGGATGGCAGGAAAGAAAATCGTTTGATTCCCCCATCAACACTGACAGGGCAAAACATGTTGGGGGGCATGGCTTGGATGAATCGAGTTAAGGCACTTTTACCTACTAACCATTTGGGCCAGACTATCTCTTCCTACATCTACGTACAGTTTGCTTTGGGTCTGGACAAGCCTGCACCCTCACTAGTCAGTGGCATCTAATTCATCGGCCCTTGTTAGCCTGTGACGGGCCACTAAGCATTTTTCATGGGTCGCAATATAAAATTTCATTTGCTAGAATTTCAGCAGTGCCTCCCATTAATGCATCATAGATGATGGCCAAAGCCCCAAACTCTAATTACCACCAAAGAAATCATGAAAGAGAACCTTGAAGCACTTTGATGCTGGCAGGAGAGGCTTCCAATCACGGACTGCGTGCCTCAACTTATTTTGCGGGTAACCTGGCTCCTTCAGGAGGAGTAGGAGGGTACTATTAAAAACTAAAAATAACAATAAACATACATCATTTACATAATACAAAACCACTATAAGGTAAACATGCATGATATAACTTACCAATACATTCCAAGGGTCCATACAGTCCAATGAGGGAAGATACCAGGACCGGTCTCCTGCAAATCCTTCATTTGTGCAGCTTTGAGGGCAAAAGAGGCAGCAAATATAAAAGAAAAAACACAACACAAATCTATTGCTAGGATGTTAGGTATTTAGCCTTTTCGCTGAACAGCTTTTCCTGTTACAGAAGGTGAAATAATAATGGATCTACTGGTGGAATAAACAGGTAAGTGAACCTATGTTTACAAGCTGCATCATATATGTAATTTTGTTTTTGCCACAGGAACAACCAATTTATAATCGGATCATCATTTTCTAGTGCAGGTTTAAATCTTATAGGTTTCTATAAACCAAGCTGTCTAAGATAAATCTTCTTTCAGATATCATAATATATATAACTCACTATACTTTTCATTATAACACACTATACATTTTTCAGAAAAAAAATTAGGGTCAGTTTGCTGTAAGCTGTGCGAGTTATTTTAGTTAAAATGTTTTTTTCTGTCGTATTATCATTTTCTCATTAAGGTACTCAAGTCACATATCAGTATCCAACATTTGTGAAAATTGTTATTTTGTTACACATTAAAATAGTTATTTAACCAACGAAAGCCTTTATTTCTCATGAATGGATACTTTATCATATGAATCATTTTTTTTCCACCTCAAATGCTCCATTTTCCACTTTCTATAGAAGATATCTTGCAGTAGCGGAATATAGCAATCTTTGACACACACAAAAAAAAAACCTAGCGCTTATATTTGTGAATTTATTCTTACATATTGTTCTGATAATATAATCTGCTTGTAAAAAAGTTCAGCTGATCCATACGACCAAAACTTGTTGTAAAAAAAAAAAAATCAAATAACTGATAGTAATTACTATGGCATTTCAATGGAATTTCCCACAGGAATCTTTGGTCGTTTCACCTGCATTTCCTGTAGTTGACTCCAGTCTTTCCACCCAGCTGTTCCAAGTTCGACTCTGGCATTTCCACCATGTGCCAAAGTCAACTATGGCATTTACACCAGTCTCTTGACCACTGGACAGAGAAACTGCCTGCTGGAGAGACTGGTGTCAGTCATTGGACAGGATGGTGGACAGGCTAGAAGTGCCAGCAGCCAGGACAGGCTTCAAGTTAACTCTAGTACAACTGATGTAAAGGCTGGAGTCGAACATGGGACAGGCTGTTGGAACAACTAACATTCACCCTGGGACAAGGCTGGTGGAAAGGCATCGATCAAGGTAAAAATGTTTTTATTTTTTTTCACAATTATCAATTCATCTTTATTTGTTTTTCTCTTTTACAAAAAAAGGTCTCCAATAATATCATATAAAATCGACATTTCTTTACCTTAATTACATCAATCTAATAATCCCTTTTTTCTTCCCCAGCTTCCCCCCTCCCCCCCTTTTCGGCTCATTATACAAAATCAACAACAATGAGTACAGGACAAAAATCAATACATCCCCTTACTTCCTCTTCACTTCCCTTCCTCCTCTCCCTTCCTACCCGTCTTGGTTTCCTATATCCTCATATAGTCGGGTACCAATCGTGCAGAATCTAACCATCTTTTTCATATCCTTTCAAATTTCATCTTACTCCCCCTCTTTGTATATATTATTTTTTCCTTTAATATTGTATTATAGACCATTTGCAACCAGTCCTTTACAGTAGGTCGTCTAGGTTTTATCCATTTATTAGTAATCTTCCTCCTAGCTAAGTACAGGCACCTTGTGACTGCTATGTGTATTGACGCTGTTCCCATGCTTTGATCCATCTGCCCCAGTATACATATGACTGGATCCCTCAGTATCTCCACCTGGAATGTTGTATTAATTACTCTTATTACCCCTTCCCGATATCTATAGAGCTTGGGGCATCTCCAAAGTAAATGAATCAAATATCCAGTAGGGGCCTTACACCTAGAACACGATGCACCCGCTCGTCTCCTAAATTGGAATAGTCTTTTTGGTGTATAGTATGCTCAATGTATAATATAGAGTTGAATAATTCTCTGCGCCAAAAGAGATACCAAGTCCACTGAGGACAATATGTTGCTCCACTGAGCATCCGTGAGTACTCCCACATCCACTTCCCACTTTCCTCTACTGGGGAGTTGGGAGGCCTGCTCAAGTACTTTTAAATGTATTTTCTTATATAACTTGGACATCTTTCCTTTTGAGGATGTGGAGTCCACCAGTATGCTCAACAGGGAAATTTTACTACATTTCAGTTCTTTTTCTCTAAACTGGGATGTCAGCGCATGCCTCAACTGTAAATACTGGTAAAAGTTTTTATTTGAGAGCCCGAACTCCTTCCTTAATTCCTGAAATTACTTCAGTTCTTCTGCTTTGTAAATTTGTAGCAACTTTTTTACCCCTTTCTACTTCCAATTATTAAAATTTTCTAATCCCTCTACCTCATTGAAGTTCTTATTATCCCATAATGGGGCATATTTTGTAAAACCGGTGTATTGGAATAGATCCTTTACCGTTCTCAACACCTTCGCCGTTAGCTTTTCCAGGGGGCATTGACTCTCTCTCTCCATTGATTCCGCATCATTTCAACTAGGGTTGCATGTGGAGTATGGGACAGAAGTGCCCGTGAACTATAGCACGTTGTATCATTTCCCTACTCCCATCCACCCATATGTTGTAGCTGAGCTGCTAAAAAATAGTTCCAGGGGTGTGGTACAGCCAATCCACCTTTGTCTTTAGGAAGTTGTAGTGATCTTAATCTTATTCTAGGATGTCTCTTTTTCCAAATAAGGTCTCTAAAGAGGCCTTCCAGTGTCTTAAACCATACTCCGGGAAACCATATCGGTGTATTATGAAGAATATATTGTAATTGGGGCAACCACACCATTTTAATTAGACTACATCGACCCATTATCGTCAGAGGAAGACGATCCCAGATCCTAGATTTCCTCCTAAATTCCTCTAACAGAGGCTCCAAGTTTTTTTTAATGTATAGCCCAGGATCCACAGTTACATTTACGCCCACTATCTGAAGCTGTCTACAATTATTGGGTAACCCTCGGTTCAATCCACCAAGTGGGAGAAGGGCAGACTTCTCCCAGTTGATGGAAAGCCCCGAGAATCCACCAAATTTTTTTATAATCTCCATCCCAGCTATCAACGAGTCGTCTATATCACCCAAATATAAAAGAATGTCGTCTGTGTAAAGTGAGACCTTTTCTACCTGCATTGCTCTCTTGAAGCCCTTTACTTCCTCCGCCGCTCTTAATGCTATGGCCAAGGGCTCCACGGACAGAGCAAAGAGCAGGGGAGACAACGGGCACCCCTGTCTCGTGCCACGTGATAACGGAAAATACTCTGAGGTCTTCCCATTTATTTTGACCTTTGCCTTTGGCTCCGTATATAATAATTTCACCCACCTTACAAAAATTGGGCCCACACCAAAGGCTTCCAGTATCCTCCAGAGATAATTCCATTCGATGCTGTCAAATGCTTTGACAGCATCTAAGGATAACACTGCTCTTACTCCCGTTTCTTCCGCTGGTATTTGCAGGTTCAGAAATAATCTCCTTATGTTTAATGATGTTGATCTCCCAAGAATAAACCCACATTGATCCGGATGGATCACTGTGTGGATCATTTTACTTAGTCTACCGGTAAAAATTTTGGCCAGCAGTTTCACATTTGCAGAGAGCAAAGTAATTAGTCTATACGATGCAGGTGATTATGGATCCTTCCCTTCTTTTGGTATTACAACTACTGTGGCCTCTGTCATTGACACTGGAAGCCTTCCCTTTTCCCAATGCGTCGTTTAATACTTGCAGGAGTTCTGGGAGCAATACCCCCCCCATATTCCCCATAGATTTTATTTGTAAGCCCATCTGGGCCTGGGGTTTTATGTTTTGCTGAGTCTCTAACTGTCTCTAACTGCCTCCTGTAATTCCTCTATAGTGATTGGCGAATCCAACATTTCCCTATCTTCCTCTGATAGATGTGGGATGAATATACCCTGAAGGAATGATTCCATTTCTTTATCTGTTTTTCCTATCTTAGATATATATAGCTCTGAGTAATATTCCTTAAAAACCTTCTCCCAGTGTCCTGGACAGGTGGTAACTCCCACAGCGCCAACCCCCATAGCTATCTCAGTCGGTGTGCTAGTGTTTTGGGATTTTGCCATAAGGGCCAGCAGTCGCCCTGTGTTCTCTTCTTCCTCATAATAACATAGTTTCAAGAAGGACCTCTTGTCCTCAGCTTTTTTCAAGGTCAAGGTTTGGTGCATTTTTTGCGCCTCACTCCACCTAGCTAGATTTTCTGGTGTAGGGTCTTCCACATATGTCTGCTCTATTTCAGATACATTCCTCATCACATTCATCTCCCAATCTTTAGTTGATTTTTTTTTCCTGGCGATTTGCTGAATTAACATAACTCTTAAATAAGCCTTAAGAGTATCCCAGACCACTTCCTGCAGCGCCGTCATCTCATTACGCTCCAAAAACTCTTGTAGTGCGGTTATCATATGTGTTTTTGGGGAAATCAGCTGTAACCACATAGGGTTCACTCTCCATTCCTTCCCCGCTTTCTGGGGTCCCAGTTTTAAGGTTACCAACAACAGGGAGTGGTCTGACAAACCCCGAGCCTTGTATCTAATATCTGCTACCAAACTGGCAAGGACATCGTTCCCAATTGCCATGTCTATTCTTGAGAGTGAAGCATATGTGCTGGAATGACAGGAGTATCTCCTGTCTGAGGGATAGCGTTCCCGCCAGATGTCTTTTAACCCTATTTCTTTAAGAATTCCCCAAAACACTGTGTGTGGATTTTGTCCCATTCTCTTTCCTGTGGGGAACCTATCTATTTGTATATTCAGTACGGTGTTGAAATCACCCACTATCAAGACTGGTACCCCAGGTTTATTGATCATAAATTCGACCAAATACTTCATTATGTTTGCTTTAAGGGGGGGGGGGGCGACATATACATTCATCAATATGCA
>BLSH010513674.1:517090-529282 GCA_018402905.1 Glandirana rugosa | reverse complement strand
TTTTTATATATATATATATCAGATCATATATATATATATATATATATATATATATATATATATACGCGTGTCACACGATATATAATCACATGTGACATGTATGCCATATATCAGGTGAACTGTACCACATATTTTTATATATGTCGGACCATATATATATGATATATATATATATATATACTAGACTATATATATATATATTTTTTTTTTTCCTCCCTACACTAGCCTGTCTGCACTAACTGACAGATATATTTTAGATGTCTAACTATATATCTAGTTAGCTATCTATTTTCTGTGATTTTTTTCAAGCTAGCTATCTAAACTGGAACCTATGACATCTCTCTACAAGCAATGCCGACACACTATCATAGAGCAGCTTTATATAGTGTGGGGCGTGTATTGAGACTGCTGTGCAGTGATTGGCTAAAGGCATCCTGCCTTTAGCCAATCAAAGCTCTCACAGCAGGCCGCTCTCTGATTGGCCAAAGCATGCAGAGGAGGAGTAGGAGCGGATGATACACAGAGGACCCCTAGTGGTGGGACTCTAGCCCCACAGGATAAAGAAACCTTTATGTGCTAGTGCTCTAGCACATCTCAGGTGAGAGGCTAGAACTCATAGAGCTGGCACGCGTGGAGATAATCACTGGATAATCATTGTAGAAGCTTTAAAGCACAAGATTATCACAAGTATTGGTGGAGGAAATAAGGAAATATTTGGAAGAATTAGATGAGCACATCAGGTCACTGGACGCGGTGGAACTGAATACGCAGTCACAATTTTAACACTGATCACTGTTTTTGCAGTTGCACTATTTTATATTTTATTTTTACATTTTTTGGTTATGGTTTGAATATATTTGAGAGACAATTTCACGGACTGGGACATTTATTTTTGAGCACCGATTTTTATTTGTGAGCTCTTTAGCGAAGAGGCTATTAAGTGTGATTATATTTATAATATCCGTCAATGTGAATGGCCTTTGTGGATCCAGCCTTGAGATTCACAAGATCTGAAATACTATGAAATATTCACTTTAAATGCTTGGTTGCACATGTATGTATATTTATATTGTATAGAGGAGAGAAACAACACTACACTACATCACATTGTAAGGTTTAAGTTTTACACTATTTATTAATTTTTATAAGCAGACTCAGATTATTACACACGGCAATATACATAGACAGGAAATGTGTATTATCGTTTGATACGTTGTACTATAGGTCAGCGCTTCGCTACACACCCCATGCTGATCTAGGTTTATGTTAGGATTTACATAAAAAGCGTGAGCAGCTGCCTAGATATATGAAAAACTTGTCTAATTCGTTGTTAGTTGAAGCGCAGGAGTACACATACTATAATCTGATAATATGTGAACTATCGTAATCAATGATGGTCATGTTGCAAAAAACTTACTGACAAGCTATTCTTTTGCTTTATGTGCTGTTACACTTATGTAACCTAATGTTTGTAGAGTTGGTTATTACATTGCCATCTTGTGGTTGTTTTGAATATTGCATTGTCTTCTGTTTTCTATGTGTGTACCTGACACGTACCTGGTGGTGGAGTCTGCAGTCGCTGAGGACAGCATCTCTTACAATCCTGACTCAGAAAACCCTGATGTAGCGAACAGAAGTTTCAAGAGTGCAGAATGGCATGAGTGCTTGACAGGAACACTGGTGCGATGGTCACAGGCAGGGCTGGAGATGCAGCTTGATGGACCAGAGAGGAAACCCCAGGAACGGCTGATGATAGCCCCGTCCGGCTAGGCCAAGCAGGTGATGCTGGATGAGAAGGCCAGGGATGGACCAGATCAGACAGCAGACAGGCAGATCAAGAACTGAGAAGCAGGCAGAAGATTGGTCAGACACAGTTTGGGTCGGCAATGGGCAGGCAGCGTGGTACCAAGGCGCAGGCAAGCGGGTCATCAGGAATAGCCAGAGGTCAGGGCAGGCAGATAGCAGCGGTGTCAGGATCAAGCCAATGAATCAAGGGAACAGGTATAGTGGGTAGACGGGTAGCAGGAATCACAGGAACGTTGTAGACCAAACGGCATTGAACTCATGTCACTGTTCAGTTTAAATAGTCCCATTGGCACCAAGAACAGTTACGAACGGTGATGCGCTCAGTTCCCAGTCGCGCGTGCGCATGAACGTTCGTACCGAGCGTTCGTTCGTGTCTGCGCACAGCATCCCTTCTCACGGGCACATGGGCTCTACACCTTTCCTGACATTGCCCCCCCCTCAATGGGCAGCCTCCGGATGCCCAACCGAGCCAGCTTCCCAGGGTGGGATCTCTTGAATGCCTGAATTAGTCTCTTGGCATGAATATTACTTTCTGGTTCCCATGAATTATCTTCAGGGCCATACCCTTTCCATTAGATGAGATACTGGACCTGATTGCCTCTCTTCCTGCAGTCCAGGATGGTATCCACCTCAAATTCTTCTTCACCATCTACTAACACTGGTTCAGGTGGGCTGGTCCTTCGTCCTGGAAACGGGTTAGGCACCACAGTTTTCAATAGAGAGACATGGAATACTGGATGGATCCTCATGGATTCTGGTAATTCCAACTCATAGGCCACACTGTTAATTTTCTTCTTGACTGGAAATGGACCCACAAATTTTGGTCCCAGTTTCTTTTACGGGCAGGCCATCCTGAGGTTTGCTGTGGATAACCAGACCAATTCACCTGGTTCCAAGACCAATTCTCCCCATTTCTTCCTGTCAAAAGTGCTCTTATTGTTCTTGAGTCTTTGACGTGGTTTCCTGCAAGAGTCTATTGTTCTTGTTGAAAAAGTCCACTGTCGCTTTTATGGCTGGTACTGAACTTTCAGGAAAGATATCAGGAAGAAAGGAAGGATGGAAACCGTAACTGGCAAAAAACGGGGATTGATTGGTGGCAGAGTGTACAGAATTGTTGTATGCAAATTCCGCTAATGGTAGCAATGACAGCCAATCATCCTGAGAGAAGGAGGAAAAACAACGCAAGTATTGCTTCAAGGTCTGATTGGTTCTCTCAGTTTGGCCATTAGTCTGCAGATGATAAGCTGACGAGAAGGAAAGTTTAATCTTCAAGGTCTCACACAAGGCCATCCAGAACTTAGAAGTAAACTGCACCCCTCGGTCTGACATGATATTAGTTGGGACCCCATGGAGCCTTACGACCTCCTTGATAAAAGCTCTTGCAGTTTCAGGGGCCGAGGGCGTGCCTTTCATTGGTACAAATGTGCCATCTTAGTAAATTGGTCGACAATCACAAAGATGGTTGAGTACCCTTCAGATGGGGGTAACTCCACAATAAAATCGACCAAAATCATTCTCCAGGCTCTCTCAGGCACCAGAAGAGGCTTCAACAGACCCCAGGGTACAAATGGTCCAGGATTCCACGTATCTCTTACAGTCCTCGCCCACCTGCGGCCACCAAAACACGCGCTAAAGTAATTCAGAAGTCTTATGGACCCCAAAATGTCCTGCTAGTTCATGGTCATGGCAAAGTCCAAGGACAATGACTTGCACTTTCTCGGGTACAAAGATCTTGTCATCATGACACAGTAGACCATCTTTCCACTGCAAGTCCATTCCTGAAGAAGTGGGTTAACCCACTGAGGCTTGCCTGATCTGGGACAGCAGATCTTCCTGGAGTAGCAGAAAATTCCCAGCAGACAAGATGTTGTCGGGAGTTGATGGTTCTTCAGATTCATTGTACATGCGGGATAGCGCATCGGGTTTGATATTCTTCGACCCGGGCCTGTACGTGATGTGGAAGGTGAATCTCGAAAAGAAAAGAAAAGTGCCCATCTGGCCTGGCGTGGTTTCAGTCTTTTGGCCGTTCTTAAATATTCGAGATTCTTATGGTCCGTATAGATCAAGATTGGATGAGCAGCCCCTTCCAAAAAAAATTTCCATTCCTCCAAGGCGGCTTTAATTGCCAACAGTTCTCGATCACCCACGTCATAATTCCTCTCCGCTGATGATAGCTTGCGGGAGAAGAATGCAACGGGGTGCAAAAGAGCCTTGGTGCCCTGCCTTTGGGACAGCACTGCTCCTACTGCGTCCACCTCCAAGACATATGGCAACGCTGGATCGGGATGCTTGAGTACAGGAGCGGATGTAAACAGGTTCTTAAGAGACTCAAAAGTCGCTTGTACTTCTGTGGACCAGATGAACGGGTGCCTTGCTTGGTCAACTGAGTAATGGGAGCGATTATGGCTGAAAATCCTCTGATAACTTTCTGGTAAAAATTAGCGAATCCAATGAAGCGTTGAGCCCCTTTGCGATCAGCAGGTGTGGGCCAATTCAGAATAGCAGACACTTTCTGAGGATCCATCTTGATGCCTCCGACTGATATGATAAGTCCCAAAAACTGGATGCTCTGCTGCTTGAACATACACATCTCTGGTATGACGTATAGTCCATGTTGCCACAGCCGGCCCAGCACTCTCTTTACATGGCTGCGGTGCTCCTCTAGGGAAGCCGAAAAGATTAAGATGTCGTCCAAATAGACGATAACAAACAGATCTATGAAGTCTCTGAAAACATCATTTATGAAGTGCTGGAAAGTGGCCGGGGCGTTGCATAGTCCAAATGGCATTACCAAATACTCATAATGCCCAAAACGAGTGCGAAAGGCCTTTTCCACTCGTCACCCTCCCGGATGAGGATCAGGTTGTGGGCACCGTGGAGGTCCAATTTCGTGAATATGACTGCTGTCCCGAGACGTTGGAAGAATTCAGGAACCAATGGAAGAGGGTAGCGGTTCTTGATGGTAATCTTATTCAGTTCTCGGTAGTCGATGCAGGGTCGTAGGGTATGATCTTTCTTTTCTACGAAGAAGATACCTGCACCAGCTGGAGATGTAGAGGGACGGATGAACCCCTTTCTCAGGTTATCATCAATGTAGGTCTTAAGTGCACCGAGTTCCGATTCGAAAAGCAGAAAAATTCTGTCGAAAGGAACCTCAGCACCAGGCAACAGTTCGATGGGGCAGTCATATGGCCTGTGAACTGGAAGAGTCTCTGCTCCCTTCTTTCTGAATACATCCAGGAAGGAATGGTATACTGTGGGAATGAGCTGGTGGGTCTTGGAGTCCTGGTTGTCGTCCAGGCACAGCAGAGTCGGAGCTTGGTGGGTGTCTTTCGGGAGACAGTTTTGGAGACAGTATGATGACTGTAATTCAATCCTCCCCGTGGCCCAATCAATAAGGGGATTGTGAGATTGCAGCCAGGGTATGCCAAGGATGACTGGAAACAGGGGTGAGGTGATAATGTCCAAACGCAACAGTTCTTGATGTTTATCCGAAATGGAGGCAGGCAGAGGAACTGTCTCATGGGTTACTGGCCCGGATTTAATAACTGTCCCATCGGCCAGGTGGACTGCCATTCCTTGGGCTTTGGCTTGCAACGGAATCTGGTGTTTCGTGGCAAAGGCAGAGTCCATAAAACAACTGCAAGCGCTGGAGTCAATAATGACGGGGACTTGAATATTCCTTCCTGGGAGCTGAAATGGGACCGGTAAACTGATGTGAGTAGAGTTGCTGGAAATGGGGGGGGGGGCAAAACTTCAGGTGCAATGGTCAAACACCTTCGGAGTTTTGCAGGGCAAGTCCTCACATAATGTCCAGGTTCTCCACAATACAGGCAGAGGTTGTGCATTCATCGGCATTGGCGCTCCTCAGCCAATAGGGATGGGCGAAGGAGTCCCAGTTGCATAGGCTCTGGCATGTCCGAAGGTGCAGCAGCTGAAGAAGGTGATGTTGAGCTGGTGTAGCTGGGAACCCGGGGTAGCACCCATGTGGGTCTTGGGCCTGCCCCTCTCTCCGATCTTCATTCCCGAAGACGAAGATCAATTTGTATAGACAGGTTAATGAGGGCGTCTAATGACCGGGGAACACCAACTCGGGCCAGTTCATCTTTTAATGCCTCAGAAAGTCCAAGCCGAAACTGGTTGCACAGAGCAGCGTCGTTCCAGTTGGTATCAGAACTCCAGCGCCTGAATTCAGAGACATAGTCCTCTGCTGCTCTGTGCCCCTGCTGTAGGGCGTGCAAGGCGGCCTCCGCGGTGGCAGCCTGATGTCTGGGCAAGACTCGAACAAACCTATGGTAGCTCTGAAGCCATAGAAAGTGCTCTATTCAAAAGACTGCAAAACTTTCCAAAAAATAGGAAACAAAGATCACTGCAAGCTTCAAGAACTAAGTGACCTCCTCATGGAGCTACAATTGACAAAGGCAGACCCTCGTCTACCTGGGCTAAGCTATCTGGACACCGCCCATGGCGTGAACCCAGTGGTGTCTAAACAGCCATACAACCTGCAGGAGAAATGGGCACAACATGGCTCAAGATATAAAAGCGACTATAACGTATTCTTTCCTCCATTCTCATATTCTCTAGCTTGCCTGCGTCATCTTCATCATCATCATCATCAAGGTATGATAACAAGGTATGATAACAAAGCAGCTAAACACAGAGACTTATATAGAGCAGTATCTGCTAAAAAGACAGACATCTCACCTCCTGTAGGATACAGGAGGATCTCCCGCTCACCAGAGTGATTCGGGTGATAGAGATAAAGATCCAAATCGTCAGTGCCCTATTCACAAAAAACCTCACCCTCTAAAGAAATGTCGTGGGCTTAGGGCAAAGACTGTCCAGGAACGCAGGGAGATTCTCCATAAACGTGGAATATGCTATAGGTGCTATGCTTCCTATCACCATTTTGCTAAAAACTGTAGAGTTAACATCAAGTGCACAGAATGCAGTAGCCACAAACACGTTACAGCTATGCATCCTGCTGCACTTCCAGACAATCCACAGCAGTCATCTACATTGGACCCTACATCAAATCATGGGAGCAACAAAGCCATGCTTCAGCCATTACAAACATCTCTTCTTTATGTACTGAGGTCTGTGGAGAGGGATTAAGCCACAAATGCTGTACCAAGGTATGTCTAGTCAAAATATATCCAAAGGATCAACCTGAGAAAGCTACCAGGATGTATGCCATTATAGATGAGCAGAGCAACAGATTCCTGGTTAAGCCTGAATCTTTGGCATAAAGGGACATGCAACACCATATAACCTCAACACTTGTTCTGGTCATGTAGAAACCTCCGGCAGAAGGGCCGATGGGTTCATGGTCTCCCATATCAAGGCAAAGAAGGGCATACCCTTGCCAACATTAGTTGAGTGTGACCAAATACCAGACAACAGGGAAGAAATTCCTACTCCAGAAGCTGCATATTACCATCCCCACTTAAGGCACCTGGTTACTGAAATTCCTCCAATGGATGTGGATGCTGAAATACTAGTCTTGCTGGGAAGGGACATTCTCAGAGAACATAAGGTGCGCCAGCAGTGCAACAGCTCTGACAATGCTCCATATGCACAGAGACTTAATCTAGGCTGGGTAATAGTGGGCGATGTATGCTTAACCACTTCCCGACCGCCGTATGCAGAATGACGGCCGGGAAGTGGCTGAGTTATCCTGACTGGACGTCATATGACGTCCTCAGGATAACAAGCCGCCGCGCGCCCGGGAGGGCATCATGGCGATCGGTGGTGTGGGGGGTCAGTCTGACCCCCCGCAATGCGGATCTCGGTAAAGTGCTTCGATCTGAAGCACTTTACCATGTGACCAGCTGTGACCAATCACGGCTGGTCACAGTGTAATACAGGAAAGCCGTTTATCGGCTTTCCTGTACTCAGGTCTGCAGACCTGATGAGGGCAGAGCCGATCGGCTGCATCCCTGACAGGGAGGGTTTGTGCTGATGATTTAACAGCACAGCCCTCCCTCGGATCGCCACCTTAGACCACCAGGGAGCCTGCCCAGGGATGTGCCCACCAAGGACCACCAGGGAGCCGACCAGGGACCACCAGGGAGCCGATCTGGACCACCAGGGAGACCCCCCTAGACCACCAGGTAAGTGACATAGTGCTCAGGTCCACCTTCACTCAGTGCCACCTTCAGATGCCACCCTAGACCACCAGGGAATGAGCCCCTATTAATGTATATGCCCACCAGTGCCCACCAGTGCCCCTATCAGTGCCCACCAGTGCCCCTATCAATGCATACCAGTGCCACACATCAGTGCCCACCATTGCCACCTACCAGTGCCCACCTATCAGTGCCCATCAGTGCCACCTATCAGTGCCCAGTGCCGCCTATGAGTGCCAATGAGTGCTGTCTATTAGTGCTCATCAGTGCCGCTTAGCAGTGTCTGTCAGTGCTGCATATCAGTGCCCATCAGTGCTGTATATCAGTGCCACCTCTCAGTACCCGTCAGTGCTGCTTATCAGTGCCGCCTAACAGTGCTCATCATCGCTGCATATAAGTGCCTCATCATCAGTGCCACCTCATCAGTGCCGCCTCATCAGTGCCAATCAGTACTGCCACATCAGTGTCCGTCAGTGTAGCCTCATCAGTGCCCACCAGTGATGGAGAAAATTTACTTATTTACAAAGTTTTGTGACAAAAATAGAGAATTTTTTTTTTTTTCAAAATTTTCGGTCTTTTTTTATTTGTAGCGCAAAAAATAAAAACCGCAGGGGTTATCAAATACCACCAAAAGAAAGCTCTATTTGTGGGAACAAAATGATAAAAACTTTGTTTGGGTACAACGTCGCACGACCGCGCAATTGTCATTCAAAGCGCAACAGCACTGATAGCTGAAAATTGGTCTGGTATTAAAGTGTTCTAAGTGCATAGTATTGAAGTGGTTAAACAGAATGTGAATGGCATCTGAGATTAACTCCTTCAAGACTCACATGCTAAGAAATTGGCATGCATCTCACTTTAGACCATGTCCTCATCATTATGAAGTAAAAGAGAAGCCTCTTGACATCATCCAGGTATCTGATGTTACTCCCATCCCCTATGATGACAACTTAGGTAACACAGTGTTTTGTGTTACACTCGATGACAACAGAACATCCTTGTCAGTTGAAGATAGAGAGTTCATCGCGATAATGGACAGTGAACTCTACAAAGATGAATCTAACAGCTGTGTTGCACCATTACCTCTTCGTGATACAAGAGTCAGACTTCCAAATAATAGTGAACAAGCTTTATCCAGATTCAACTCACTTCAGCGAACACTAATGAACAAGCCTGAAATGAAGGAACATTTCATTGCATTTATGAAAAGGATCTTTGACAATGATTATGCTGAGCCAGCTCCACCTCTTCTTGAACATGACGAGTGCTGGTATCTGCCTTTCTTTGGAGTGTATCACCCACATAATCCAAAGCAAATCAGGGTAGTTTTTGATTCTAGTGCCAAGCATCAAGGTGTATCCCTGAACGATATTCTTCTTACTGGTCCTAACCTAACCAACAACCTTGTAGGAGTACTTATGAGGTTCAGAAGAGAGACAGTTACCATAACTGCTGACATTGAACAAATGTTCCATTGCTTTATAATAAGAGAAGACCATAGGAACTTCCTAAGATTTCTGTGGCACCGTGACAACAACATCAAACAATGAAGTGATTGAATACCGCATGAAAGTACATGTATTCGGACACAGTCCCTCACCTTCTGTTGCAACATATGGTCTACGAAGGACTGCCCTTGATGGAGAAAAGGAGTATGGTGCAGATGTTTGACACTTTGTTGAGAGAGACTTCTACGTGGATGATGGACTCAAATCCTTACCCACAGATGAAGAAGCCATAGACCTGCTCCAAAGGACTCAAGGTATGCTTTCTGAGGCCAACCTCAGGCTTCATGAAATTGCCTCAAACAGTGCTGCTGTGATGAATGCCTTTCAGCCTGGTGATCATGCCACAGGATTTAAAGATTTAAATCTAGGAATGGACATGCCTCCTGTTCAGAGAAGTCTGGGCCTACGGTGGAACTTATTTAAAGACACCTTTGGCTTTCAAGTCAGCTCTGCAGACAAGCCATTCACCAAACGTGGTGTCCTGTCAGTGGTGAACAGTCTATATGATCCACTGGGATTCGTGGCTCCCATCACCATACAAGGTAACTCCTTATTAAGACAATTATCAGAGACTATTCAAGACTGGGATGCTCCGCTACCAACAGACAAATATTAAAAGTGGAAGTCCTAAAACAATCTCTACATGCCTTAGATGGATGACATACCACGCTGCTACACTTCAGCTTCCCTAGCTGCAAGTCAGAGAAAAGATGCATCTGAGAAGATTCATATCTTCTCAGATGCATTCACTGAGGCCATAGCAGCTGTTGCCTACCTCAAGGTAAGAGACTCTCACAATCAAACCCATGTAGGGTTTCTATTTGGCAAAGCTAAGTTAGCACCCAAGCCTGAGCACACAATTCCCAGGCTCCAACTTTGTGGGACTGTACTAGCCGTAGAAATTGCAGATTTTATACTGTGTTAGCTAGACATTCAAATAGATGACATCAAATTCTACACAGACAGCAAAGTTGTTTTGGGCTACATATACAATCGGACAAAATGCTTCTATGTCTATGTCAGCAACCGTGTAGAAAGAATCAGAAAATCCTTAAGGCCTGAACAATGGCATCATGTTCCATCGGAGCATAATCCAGCAGATCATGCCACCAGACCAATGTCTGCAAGTGTCTTTGCAAACTCTTCTTGGTTAACAGGATCTGAACTCCTGCTGGATCATACAGAAGAAACTACACCTGAGGTCTCCAGTCTTCTAGATCCTGACAACGATCCTGAGATTCGTCCTGCAGTCAAGACCTTTGCTACTGATCTGAACCCTAACCTCCAAATTGGAGACTTTGTTCTCCTCAAAGGCCAGCAAGCCAAAAGAATTGAATGGCCCATGGGACTCATTGTAAAGACCATTCCTAGTGATGATGGTATGGTGTGTAAGGTAGAGGTGAAGGTTACCAGACAAGGAACTATAAAGACCTTCCTCAGACCCAGGGCCATCTTAATAGGATTATGGGCCCCTGGGCAAAGTAATGCACCGGGGCCCCTTCAAGCCTGCCCCAATTTTCGCACCTACTCCACAGAATAAGCCCACGTTCACCCTGAGGGCGGGTTTAAAATCAGCATTTCAGTCCGACTTCGGGGGCGATTTTATAGACATATGTGCGGGTTCATGCGTAGATATCTTTCAAATCGCCACCAAAAGTAGTGCAGAAACAGGGGCTCAGTCAGTCGGCTCCAGCTTGGTGGCTCTGGTTTTATCCTATAGTCTCTCCACACTACACATGTCTGACTTCTTCCATGACCCCCTCTTGGCTCCTCTCAAGACCCCCCCCCCCAGAGACTGCAGACATGATATAAGACAAGAGATGGTCAGAGACTGCAGACATGGTACTGGAGATAGTCAGAGACTGCAGACATTCTACAGGAGACGGTCAGAGACTGCAGACATGGTAGAGGAGATGGTCAAAGACTGCAGACATTCTACAGGAGATGGTCAGAGACTGCAGACATTCTACAGGAGACGGTCAGAGACTGCAGACATGGTAGAGGAGATGGTCAAAGACTGCAGACATGGTACTGGAGATGGTCAGAGACTGCAGACATGGTACAGGAGACGGTCAGAGACTGCAGACATAGTACAGGAGATGGTCAGGGACTGCAGACATGCTACAGGAGATGGTCAGAGACTGCAGACATAGTACAGGAGATGGTCAGAGACTGCAGACATGATACAAGAAATGTTCAGAGACTGCAGACATAATACAGGAGATGGTCAGAGATTGCAGACATGATACAAGAGATGGTCAGAAACTGCAGAAATGGTACAGGAGATGATCAGAGATTGCAGACATGGTACAGGAGATGGTCAGAGACTGCAGCCATGGTACAGGAGATGGTCAGAGATTGCAGCCATGGTACAGGAGATGGTCAGAGATTGCAGACATGGTACAGGAGATGGTCAGAGGCTGCAGACATGATACAAGAGATGGTCAGAGGCTGCAGACATGATACAAGAGATGGTCAGAGACTGCAGACATGGTACAGGAGATGGTCAGAGACTGCAGAAATGGTACAGGAGATGGTCAGAGGCTGCAGAAATGGTACAGGAGATGGTCAGAGATTGCAGACATGGTAAAGGAGATGGTCAGAGACTGCAGTACAGACGTCAGAGACTGGTAGAGAACATAGTACAGACGTCGGAGACTGGTAGAGAACATAGTACAGACGTCGGAGACTGGTAGAGGACATGGTACAGACGTTAGAGACTGGTAGAGGACATGGTACAGACGTTAGAG
>BLSH010513674.1:505366-515482 GCA_018402905.1 Glandirana rugosa | reverse complement strand
GTGAGGGACAGACCATAACATTTATGGTGATACAATATAGTATTGCCATCAATACGTTACGTTTATTTGCAACGTGTTAAACGTCAACAGAACTTCTCGGGACGCAGGACACTTTAATTGCGGGACACCTGGGGCTAGTTGGGGCCCCATGAGCACTTGGGGCCCCTGGGCCGTGCCCAGGTGTGCCCGCTCACTAAGACGGCCCTGCTCAGACCCATAACAGAACTTGTTTTACTCTTGCCTTTTGGAGGCTGAACTCGCTTACCTGGGTCTGTTGGATTTACAGAAGAAGAATGTGCCTTGAACTTTAAGTGACACTTCTTAATGCCTTATTGCAGTTTCTACTGTTGCATAAACATGCATGTTGTGTTTTTTGTCTTCAGATCTTCAAGACAACTGCAAATTGTGCAACGTTTATTTGCATTGCATAACTACCGTTATGATATAACATAGTGGTATTTACAATACCAGACAGGGAGTGTGCTGTTACACTTATGTAACTTAATGTTTGTAGAGTTGGTTATTACACTGCCATCTTGTGGTTGTTTTGAATATTGCATTGTCTTCTGTTTTCTAAGTGTGTACCTCTCATCTTCTGAGCTAACTTCCTCTTCCTGGTTCACTCTGTTATGTAACTTCTTCTTCCTGTGTCCTCTCTCTGTCTCATGAGGAAAAGAATATGGCCACACGCTTGTAGGCCTCACATAATCTGCTCACACATTACCATGTTTTGACCTTCAGTTACCATCTTTCAACCATCTGCCACATTTGTTGTATGCTGTACCTGCTATTTCCAATAAATAGACGATTATAGAAGAAACGGTGACTGGTGAGTTCAAACTATCTGATAAAGACTATCTATGGTGATTATATCTGCGTATACAGGCCAGGCATAGAGGTCTCAGCAAGGGATAAGTCACTATTACAACAGTTGGAGTCAGAATACTTTAACTATTTTTGACATGTGTTGGAGCACTAGTCTTAAATTGTTAAAGCAGATTACACTTTGTTTTTTTTGAAGTGTGTTCAGTTATTTTTGGTATTATACTGTTTTGCGACCTGCCCTTACTTAAGCTTCGTACACACGATGAAAATGTCGTACAAATGATTGTCCGTTTTTTTTTTTGCATGCTAGTCTCATATTGAAAATGAAGAGGTTACTAACGTTATGAAAATTCTCGTACGACAGATTACAACTTTGGAAGTGATGTAATGTGTTGTATTGTATTGTAATGTATTCTTTCACTTCCGAGCATGTCTGGTCTTGGTCTTCTGAGTTTTTTCAGCCGAATACTGTACTGATTAAATTAAAATCATACGTTCTCTTATCGTACGAGAAAAATTTTCGTGTTTGTCCCTTCGGATGATTTCACATTAACTGTCATGATCGGCTCTCAAAAGATGTGTACTAATGACCAGATTATCGTACGATCACTTCAAAAGTGGTATTTTTCATCTGATTTTCTGATCCTGTGTACTAGGCATCATGGAAGATGTAAATTGATTTGTGCGATTGCCTGTTAGGAAAAGACAGTGCTGAGGGTTAATTACATTTGATTGTTGTTTCCTCTGTTTCCTGGATGAGCAGCTCTATTTAAACTTCCTGCTTCCTGTAGCAAGTGCTGTCCGTTCTACAGCGTTTAGTGTGAGTTCCTTGCTTCCCGACTATCTGATACCTGTTCCTGTGACCCGGCCTGCTTTGACCCTGCTCTGAAATCTGCCTGCACCGACCCTGGCTTCCATGACCACTCTACTGCCTGCTCCCTTGTACCTTGCTGCCTGAACGTTGCCGACCCAGCCTGCACCCGACATCCATCTGCCTGAACCCTTGTACTGCACCGCCCGCCAGTTACCAACCCGGACTGCCTCACGACCCTTCTGCCTGCACGAGCTCCAGCGGACATCTACCTTGCATAAGTGACCGTCCAGCCCTCGTGCCCCCCCCCCCCCGTGCTCCTGAGTTCCCTGTCTGCACTACCAGGGACTCACGAACCAGGGCCGCAAGAGAGGTACCCCCTGCATAAGCCAGACTCCATCACCAGGCAGGGCCGTCTTAATAGCATTATGGGCCCCTGGGCAAAGTATTGCACTGGGGCCCCTACCACCCTGCCCCAATTTAGGTACATACTCTCAAGAATTAAAATATAAATAGTTGATAGGACTAAACATATATTTATTAGTACTTTAAATAGAATCCAGCCATCCCAGGGCACAGCTTAGTAAAAAGTGTGACTGTCCCAGCAAATCCGGGACAGTTGGCAAGTTTGATGTAATGCTAGATTATCATGGGGCCCCCCCATGCACTTAGGGCCCCTGGGCACTGCCCAGGGGTGCCCATGCATTAAGACAGCCCTGTCACCAGGTACGTGACGTTGCCACTTTTATTTTACATGAGTAAATTAATCAGAGGAGTGACTCATCCCCCATCCCTCGCCTTCCTTTTTACCTTGCCTTGTACAAAATTTCAAACAAAGAGAGGGAGGCTAAACGGAAACACGTTCTGCTGACCTCTTTTATTAGAAAACCCATAATGCTCTGATGCAAATCATGTGCACTCTATATTACTTTTTATAGGTAGAAATTTTAAATCAAAAAGAGATTATATATTTAAAAATGCTGCATAAAACATTACATTAGCAAAAATAAAATATATTACTATAAAAAAATATTATAGTATCCCCATAAATAGCTTCAGTCATCTATACCTAGCTCAATTAGCTACATTTCATTCAGGCACTTTAAGCACACGTATTTAATTTACAGTGAATCAATGAGGACACTTAAGTATTCTCAGTATTTGTGTAGTCTCCCAGGAGCTAAAACATGGACTAGAAGGAACATCCTTGTTGAGCTATAAAATGACATTGTTGAATCAATATGACCTTCAGTTTATAAATTTTCAGCTTTTAAGAAGAGGTCTATATATAGTGATCTCATTATCCCTTGAATATTTAAAAAAACAATATCAGACTAACAAAAATCATGCCAAAAAACATTATATATCACAAATTTATTTTAGCATAAAAGATCACCTCCTAATCTGTAAACTGAATGGATGCAATGGAATGAATTTGAAGACTGCTAGTTTTCTGGCAGTTCACAAAGTATGTTTGTGACTTGCAATAAAACCAATTGAGGTTTCTGAGAAAGCAGGAGTGTTTTTGTCAATAAAGAATCATTTATAGGTTTGAAATGGCTGGTTTCTGAGGTTTAGAAAAGGATGCTCCATGAGTAGAGCACTTTAGAACTGGTGTACATGATTATTTAAAAAAAAAAAAATTCTCTTTCATCCGTTGACGGGCACAGCGACTCATTGGACTAAGTGGGTTATACTGCCCTCTTCAGGAGTTTACTAGGTAGAACAGGCAGTTCTAACAGCAAAAAGAACAGCAACAGACACAGTCCCTCCCAGGGGGCAGTCCCCACTGGCAGATAACCCTCCACCCAGCTCTGCTAGCTCAGTTTTTTCTGCCTAGTGCAAGGAGTAGACCTAGACTCCCTGTTGGGATCTGTGGTACCTCTCTGAGTCCACTTCGGCTGTCCTGAGGACAGCCTCACAGATGAAGATTACAATCAAGCAGCCGTGCTGGGTGACAGGCTGGGTTTTAGATCCAGGTAGTCTCCCTAGCCGGCCACCTCGTGCCAGACCTGTTAGCTATGCGCTGGGTCGACCGCGACAGACCCTGAACCGGATGGGATGGCCCCGCGAGTTTAACGCTCCGCCGCCGCACGCAGTGCGCCCAGGGTCGACAGCTCCCTCTGGGCTGCCGGGAGCGCAGAGCTGTCTCAGGTGAGATCCCGGCACCGCCCGACTAGATGGCGTAAGTACTTCCCCCCTCCCCCTCGGGGGTCCAGGGGGGAGCTGGCGGGTCCCCCCTCCGGGGTGTCAGGGTAGCAGGTGGTCTCCCTCCCTCGCTCGTGCCCCCTCCCCCACCCCTCCGGTACCCCGTTGTCGCACCCCCTTCCCCTCCCTGGGGCTCCCAGGGTGTGTGGGTATCGGGGCCTGGCTGGTCCCCCCGCCTCCTCCCCTTCTTGCCTCGTGCTGCGGCGGTCAGGTCACTCGGCGGCCATTTTGCCGGGGTCCGGCCACCATTTTCTTGTAGCTAGCCGCATGGTTAGAGCCTGGGGAGAGGCCGGCGGCCATTTTCTTGTAGCCGCGAAGTCGGTTCTGACTCCAGCTCACCACTTGGAGTATTTGAGGCTGATCCTGGATGCAGCCCAGGTGAAGGTTTTCCTTCCGTCAACCAAGAGGCAGACGCTTCGGTCAGCGGTTCGGTCCCTGCTGTCCCAGAAATGGGCCTCACTCCGGTTTTGCATGCGGGTCCTGAGCCTCATGGTGGCCTCCTTCGAAGCGGTCCCTTATGCTCAGTACCACACCCTTGCTCTGCAACGGGAGATTCTCCTGAGATGGGACAGATCCCCATCTTCGGGTGGATCGGGTGATCAAGATGGATCACCAGGTAAGGGCCTCGCTGCTCTGGTGGCTGCGTGCCCCGCTTCTTTGGTTGGGGAAGTCTTTCCTTCCCCTTCACTGGACGGTGATCACGAGGGACGCCAGCCTGACCAGCTTCGGCGGAGTCTTGGGGCTTCTCTCAGCCCAGGGATGGTGGTCTCCGGAGGAGTCTCGTCTTCAGATCAATGTCCTGGAATTGCGGGCAATCTGGTGCTGTCTCTCCCATTGGACGTCGAGACTGCACGGGTGCCCTGTCCGGATTCAGTCGGAACACGTGAATCACCAGGGCGGGATGAGAAGCTCGGCTGCGGTCTCGGAGGTAGCCCCCATTTTGCGGCAATCTCTGCCGTCCACATATTGGGCATAGAAAATTGGCAGGTAGACTATCTCAGTCGTCAGCGCCTGGACCAGGGAGAGTGCTCCCTGCACCCGGATGTGTTTCATCAGATTTGTTTGAGATGGGGTGCTCCGGATGTGGACTTGCTAGCATCCCGTCTCAATCGGAAGGTGCAGACCTTCGTGAGATGGAGAAGGGATCCCTTGGCGGATGCTCTAGTAGCTCCGTGGGCTCGGTATCGACTCATCTATGCCTTTTCTCCTCTCAAGCTGCTTCCGCGCCTTCTGTGCAGAATAGAAGCGGAGGGCATACCGACCATTCTGGTAGCTCCAGATTGGCCAGGGCATCCTTGGTACGCCGACATAGTACGAATGGTGGTGGATGTCCCCTGGCGACTCCTGCTTCACGAGGATCTTCTGTCCCAGGGGCCCATCTTGCACCCTGCTTTACCCTCTCTGGCTTTAACGGCCTGGCTATTGAATCCCAGATGTTGAGGGATCAAGGTGTCTCCATGTTGAAGGCACGTAAGGCCACTTCACGTAAAATTTACCACTGCACCTGGAAGGCTTACATTGCCTGGTGCGAGGCCGGGGGGTGGAACCCTCGCTCCTTTTCGGTATCTCGGGTTCTGGCCTTTTTACAGAGGGGTCTCAACCAGAAACTGGCGTTGAATACTATCAAGGGTCAGTTTTCGGCTCTGTCGATCTTTTTTCAGTGTCCTTTGGCGACGCATTCCTTGGTACGGACTTTTCGTGCAGGGGGTCCGGCATGTCGCCCCCCAAGTACGGTCGCCTCTGGTGCCATGGGACCTCAATTTGGTCCTCTCGGTGCTTTGAGAATATCAAGGAAATCTCACTGCAATTGCTTTCGCAAAAGGTGGCTTTCCTGGTGGCTATCACATCCGCTTGGCGAGTGTCTGAGTTCGTGGCTTTATCTTGTAGGTCTCCGTATCTGGTCCTACACAAGGATAAGGCGGTCTTGCGCCCATCACCTTCTTTTTTGCTGAAGGTGGTGTCATCTTTCCATATCAATGAGGAGATTGTCCTTCCTTCGCTATGCCCACGCCCCTCTCACCCTAAGGAGGTTGCTTTGCTCTCCCTGGATGTTGTTCGGGCCTTGCGGGTGTATCTGGTGACCACGGTCTCCTTTCGGAGGTCGGATGCTCTCTTTGTCGCGGTGGATGGTCCACGCAAAGGGTTGGCGGCCTTGTTGGTCACTATTTCACGTTAGATTAGACAGACGGTGGCCCAAGCCTATGCTGTTCGGGGTCTGGAGCCTCCTTTCATGGTCACGGCTCACTCTACCAGGGCGATTAGCACTTCCTGGGCTTTCCGACATCAGGCGTCTGTATCTCAAATGTGCAAGGCGGCTACTTGGTCTTATGTGCTGTTTTAGCATCCTCAGATGATGCGTTTGGCCGCAAAGTGTTGCAGGCGGCCATGTAAGACACGTTTTGGTTCCTCACAGAGGGTTCGGTTGGGTGTAGTTCTGTTGTTCTGTTACCCACCCCTCATTTTTGGCACTGTTTTTGGACGCCCCACTTAGTCCAATAAGTTGCTATGCCCGTCAACGAACGAAAGAGAAAATGGGATTTTTTGACTTACCGTAAAATCCCTTTCTCTGAGTTCATTGACGGGCACAGCACCCACCCCTCTTGATGTTGCACTGCTTGTTACAAACTAAGCTAGCAGAGCTGGGTGGAGGGTTATCTGCCAGTGGAGACTGCCCCCTGGGAGAGGCTGTGTCTGTTGCTGTTCTTTTTGCTGTTAGAACTGCCTGTTCTACCTAGTAAACTCCTGAAGAGGGCAGTATAACCCACTTAGCCCAATGAGTCGCTGTGCCCGTCAACAAACTTACAGAAAGGGATTTTACGGTAAGTCAAAAAATCCCATTTTTATGTCTGCTATCTTTCACTCTCCACCATTTTTAGATGAATATTATTATTAATAATACTGATAATATAAAATAATAATAATTTGGCAATTACAAAAGCACCTTTTCTCAGGTTGAAGAATATATGGGAAGTCCAAAAGAAACCTTGATAAAAAGAAAAGAAACAAATATTGTGAACTGGAATATGTTTACACCTTTATATAATTGCACAATTAATAGAGGCCTAACATGTTTGGCAGATATACATATAGCTCCTCCTATAGGGGTGTTCCGCGTAAAGGACAATGTTTACTTCCTTATTCTTCTCTGAGCTGCTGCCTCCACTGAACTCCCTAGTCCAAAGGGCTAGAGGTGTTAGAATAAGGAAAGAAAGGAAACAGTGGGTGTGGCGCTGCTCTTAATGTGCTAGTGGAGTGCTGCTATTGTTGCGCCTTTACAGCAACCCTGCTGTGCTGGGGTCTACGTAACTCTTGGAGGCCTTCCTTGTCTCGGGAGATGTTCCCCACCAGGGGGTGTTGTTACGCCTCCTGTATGCCTCCACCCTGCCGGGGTGTATATCCTTTCCTGGGAGATCCTTCCGCCCCTTCGTTCCAAGATGTTGGTATGCAAAAAAACGAATGGAGCCCGTAGTGCACTAACGTTTTAAAACTTTTATTCCTTTCAGTGCACTCACATGGTATCCAGGTTGTAAATAAAAGAAAGACGAAAAAGACGTGGTTTCTACTGCGTTCCAGGGACCATAAGAAGTGCAATGACGCTTAGATGCTCCGCCTTACTAGTTTCGTCATGCTGACATCATCAGAAGCAGCCACTAAGGAATAAAAGTTTTAAAATGTTAGGTTTTTGTTTAAAAGCACCAACAATAATCACTAAAGAAAAGGAAAATGGGCGTTTTACCATGTGAACTAATACCTCATGAACTGATACCTCAGGAATGAACTTCGTATTTATAAAGCTTGTTTATGGATTATTATTTTAATTTTCAGAAACACAGAACATTATAGTTGTAATTATTTGTGGTATACTAAAAAGCCTTAGTGGCATGTATTTTAAGCACTAGTCATTCTCTATCACAACTAGATATTTATTTAACACTTTTACTAATTTTGTATGAACTTTAAGCGTTTTTGCACAGTGTTATCACGAGGCCACTTTCTTATCAGATTTATTGATATTCTAAATATAGTAAAGGGAATAACAGATACTCATTTAACACTTTTACTAATTTTGTATGAACTTTAAGCGTTTTTGCACAGTGTTTGCACGAGGCCACTTTCTTATCGGATTTATTGATATTCTAAATACAGTAAAAGGAATAACAGGATTTGAGATCACATATATAATACATTTAATTATTTTATATAAGAAATCAAAAAGCAGCACTCCACTAGCACATTAAGAGCAGCGCCACACCCACTCTTTCCTTTCTTTCCTCCTAAAAGAATACCTACTGAGGGAGACACAGATGTAGAGTGCATCCGGAAAGTATTCACAGCTTCACTTTTTCCACATTTTGTTGTGTTACAGCCTTATTCCAAAATGGATTAAATTCATTATTTTCTTCAAAATTCTACACACAATACCTCATAATGATAATGTAAAAGAAGTTTGTTTGAAATCTTTGCAAATTTATTAAAAATAAAATTCAGAGCCTTTGCACAATACTTTGTTAAAGCACCTTTGGCACCAATTACAGCCAATGAAAGTCTTTTTGAGTATGATGCTACACGCTTGGCAAACCTATTTTTGGGCAGTTTCTCCTATTCTTCTTTGCAGGACCTGTCAGGCATCATTGGGTTGGATGGGGAGCATCGGTGCACAGCCATTTTCAGATCTCTCCAGAGATGTTCAATCGGGTTCAAGTCTGGGCTCTGTCTGGGACACTCAAGGGCATTCACAGAGCTGTCCCAGAGCTCTCCACAGAGCTAATCATTTGTTATCTTGCCTGTGTGCTTAGGGTCGTTGTCCTGTTGTAAGATGAACCTTCGCCCCAGTCTGAGGCCCAGAGAGCTCTGGAGCAGTTTTTCATCAAGGATGTCTCTGTACATTGCTTCATTCATCTTTCCCTCGATCCTGACTAGTCTCCCAGTTCCTGCCACTGAAAAACATCCCCACAGCAAGATGCTGCCACCACCATGCTTCACTATAGGGATGGTATTGGCCAGGTGATGAGCGGTGCCTGGTTTCCTCCAGACATGATGCTTGCCATTTAGGTCAAAGAGTTCAGTATTTGTTTCATCAGACCAGAGAATTTTGTTTCTCATGGTCTTAGAGTCCTTCAGGTGCCTTTAGCAAACTCCAGGCGGGCTGTCATGGGCCTTTTACTGAGGAGTGGCTTCCATCTGGCCACTCTACCATACAGGCCTGATTGGTGGAGTGCTGCAGAGATGGTTGTTCTTCTGGAAGGTTCTCCTCTCTCCACAGGGAAATGCTGGAGCTCTGTCAGAGTGACCATTGGGTTGTTGGTCATCTCCCTGACTAAGGCCCTTTTCCCCCCCCGATCACTCAGTTTGGCTGGGCCGGCCGCTCTAGGAACAGTCCTTGTGGTTTTAAACTTCTTCTATTTATGGATGATGGAGGCCATTGTGCTCATTGGGACCTTCATACCCACTGTATATGTGAGGGAGCTCTCTGAAATCTGGTTGCAGTGGATTAAAATAAGAAGATTAAAGATGAACTTCAGACACATGTAAAATACACTAAGAGCTCATTCACACCCAGATTGGAGGCGCTAAAAATAGTTGGCTGAACCCAGTGGCAGCCCGTCCATTAAGGGAGCACAGGCGCCACCTCCCCCATCCATGCATCTGGCCACCTGATTTACAAACAGGGCACTGGACTATGGATTCCAATGGAGGGGGGGGTGTATTTTTGAAGCATGTGATTAGAGTCAGAAGCCCACCCAGTTGTGTGATGTTAGCGAATGAATATTCGCTATTTTCACACTAAATCTCCTCCCCGCCAATCAGGAAGTGGGTCGTGAGACCCATTTCCCAATTGGCCAAAACGTCAGGTGATCCTATTTGACACCTAGCGCCTAGGAGGAGGAGAGAGGAGATGCCTGCCACGCTGGAGGACACTGGAGCCACTGATGGGGTAAGTGCCAGACCGAACCTATGTGTCGTTCAGTGGGCAGTACTACCGCCAACTGCAGCCCTTTAACCACTTGCCGACCATCAACCGCAGGTGGACGGTGACAAGGTGGTTCGATATCGCAAACAGCCGTCCTACGACGGCGGCTGCGAGATCGTGCACTGTGAGCGCGCGCGCCACCGGAGGCGCGCTCGCGTGCCCACTGTGTCCAGGGGGGGGGCCAGGGAGCGGGTGCGGCGGACTCGATCTCTGCCGGCTACCCGCGATGCCCCCCCCGGAGTGAAAGAACGGAGGTCCGTGTATGTAAACACGGATCTCCATTCTGTGAGAGGGGGAAGGG
>BLSH010513674.1:392614-420203 GCA_018402905.1 Glandirana rugosa | reverse complement strand
GTCCATGTCCCGCCCCCCCCCCCCCCCGGACAAAGATGGCTGCATGAAAGCCGTTAGTTGTCATAGGAATTGTGACATAGATGAAGAAAATTCTTCTGTCACTGGATAGGCCACTTGTTGCCTGCCTGAAAAAACTAGAATCTGATGCAGAGACCGACATTTATAATGGTTCCCCTTGTGGAGCAAGTGAAGCATTGTCACTCTAAAGTTGAGCGCTTTTGTGGACCTTCGGCAGAGCAAATGTTCACCTGATGTTTAGGCTCTGCTCCCTTTCACCAGGCCTCTGCCATGGCTACATATGAGGGTATATCCCTTTGGGGTACCCATGAAGTAGAATGCAGAATATAAGGTTGAGTACGTCTGGAAGTATTACACAGCAACACGAGTGTACACTGTCCTGTAGCAAAGGGCTGGAGGAAGCACCGGAATACGTTATAAGGGCTCTAGGCTGAAGTAGCACTAAAGTGTGCAACCTGTGGTGTGTTGCTCTTGCTCATCCACCTGAGACTAAATGGTTGAATTTTAGTGCCAAGTTTGAAAAGTGTACACTGTAAAGTGAATACACTCCAAACATAGCCCCGGTTTTTACAGTAACATTCAGAGATACAGGTTGACCCTGTCTTGCCTTTCCATGATGCTGGACTGTAAAAAGAGTCCAGGCTTTGCCCTTCATGATGGGCACACCCCCAAAGGGACCTTCAGGGTCTGCGTTCCATAGAGAAGGACCACGGACCTGGACCTGTATTGTAGCCTGTGGCTGACTACACACATTGCAGTAAGTGCCAAGGTGAGCGCCCATTTAGAGTCCAGTGCCCAAAGCAACATTACAGGCCTTCCCCACAGCATGGGTTATGAGTGTTTCTCCCAAAGTTTTACCGAGTTTATGCCAATCCAGATGCACTGCTTTTTTGTAATAATAAGACAATGATGAAGATGGTTGAAGAGTTAAAAAATAAAAAAAAATTGCCAAATTAACCACTTCAGTGCAGGGCACTTTCACCCCTTCCTGCCCAGGACAATTTTCAGCTTTCATCGCTGTCACACTTTGAATGACAATTGCGCGGTCATGCAACACTGTACCCAAACAAAATTTTTATCATTTTCTTCCCAAAAATCGAGCTTTCTTTTGGTGGTATTTGATCATTTACTGGGGTTTTTTTTTTTCTGTTAAACTAAAAAAGACCAACATTTTTGAAAAAAATTTCTCTTACGTTCACTGACGGACGCAGCCCTTCATTGACAAGTGGAGTTTATGCACATCCTACTAGGAGTCGACTAGGCAAATAGAAAAAAAGCAAGCTGACCCCTCCCAGGGGGCTGTCCTCACTCCAGCATATAACCCCTCAGCTCTGTATAGCATATCAGTTTTATTATGCCTAGTGCAAGGAGTTAGACCTGGTTCCCTGCTGGGACCTGCGGTTCCACAAATTTTTTCTTCTTTGGGCTTTTCAAGCTACCTGATAGAAGACTGCTATCAAGTAGCCGGCTGAGGCATAGAGGATGTCCCGAATCCTGAACTTTCCCCAGCGCGGCCGACCGATGTGAGCTACCCTTAGCCCTGGCGGGGTCCGCCGCATCGTACCCAATCCTTGTGGGAGGCCAGTGGGTGACCCCCACTTGCACCCAGTGTCCCCAAGCCGGGGAGTCGCAGGAGACTGCATACCTTTGTGCGTCTTTTAAGCCACCTAGGTCCCCTAGGGCTTATCCCTATGATCAATTCTTTGACCAGCTGGTCTATAAGGATTTGCAGCGTCCGCAGAATTCCTTTTCCTTGCCCAAACATTTTGCTGTACGCTATCCCTTTGAGGATAGTTTTGTGAAGAAGTGGGCATCCCCTGCAGTGGACCCTCCGGTGGCTCGCCTGAATAAGGCAACAACCACCCCCTTGGAGGGGTCTCCCTCTTTTAAGGATCCGGCCGATGGGGGGACGGAGGCGGTATCCAAGACACTGTTCTTGTTGGCGGGGTCGGCCAGGAGACCAGCCCTGGTGTCAGCCATGATGGCGCAATCTCTTACCGAGTGTGCGACTGAGTTGCACGATGAGTTGAGCTGCGGGAGCTCGCTTGAGGCGTCACTGCGAGCGGACCATCTGATACAGGGTCTTCGGTACCTGTGTGATGCAGCTTTGGACCTGCTTCCCATGCTGTCTAAGATGTCTGTTTTCGCAGTCGTTATCAGACGGGTGCTGTGGTTACGCTGTTGGTCGGGTGACCACGCGTCTAAGAAGGGCCTCACGGATCTTCCCTTTCAGGGCGGTCAGCACTTTGGGGCACAGTTGGATGAAATCATTAAAGATTTCACCGGGGGAAGAGTACTTTTCTCCCGGAGCCCAGGCGGGAGTTCCGCCGTAAGCAGGGTCCTGCTTCTTCGGGTCAGAAGAGGTTTTTTCGTGCGCCCGGTGCAGCGGGCAAGGACTCAACGCCTCGGGATCCGGTAAATGGCCCTGGCAGCGCAAGAGCGAAAAGGCGGAGGATAAGTCCTCCTCCGCATGATGGGTTGGGTGGGGGGCCGACTTCTGGGGTTCGCAGACAGGTGGACTGCACGCATTTCCGACCGGTGGGTGCAGGAGGTGGTGTCCTCCGGATACAGCATAGAGTTCGGCAATATAGTATGGTAGGGGTATCCTCGCGCTACTATGATAGGAGTGGTGCAAGTGGACTAGGTTGCTGCTGTACCTAACTATATGACAATATAAGCAATGTAATTGAAAGGAATGGATGGTACTGCGCAGCCTATTTCTGTAGGTGTTAATATATAGTGGTCTCATACGTTATTCTGATTTAAAAATATACGTGTATGATGTAAAAATATATACAATGATGAGGATAACGCATGTAAAAATATATAGGTATAAATAGACGATATAAAGTGCAATATATAATAAATCCTTCAATAAAAATGCAGTGGGTACAATCTTATAAAAGCATTGGCTATATAAAGCTTAAAACATTAAAAATGGCAGTGATATAATCCAGTGATTAAAAGTGACAGTGAAGATATAAAACAGTAATTGTAATAGATTAAAATTCAGCAAATAGTTTCACTCTTAAAAAGTCCTAATTAAAACTGTAGTGATAGTGATAACTGTGATTCGTGTTCCAAGTGTTCATATAAAATCATTGGTGCTTCATTTGAGTGCAGCGAATCTCTTTTGCAGGGGGTGTTCACCCCAAGAGGATTCCTTCAGTGAGTGCTCCGATCGAGTAAGTGCTCACAGAACTCTCACCTTGTTAGTTAAGATCATGTGCGCATCATGGTTTCTTTGGGTCCTATTCCTCACTTCCACGCTTCCTTCGAGTCTCGGACTGGGCAAACGATCGGTACGACCAATCGGTCGCTCACCCTCTCCTGTGGTCCTAGAACTCCATGCGTCTCAGGCAATAGGGAAGAGACAAGACGCTCTCATGGTGTAGTATTGTAAAATAGTAGTATTTATTTACCCAATTAAAACCATAAAAAAGATATCCAAAAAGCTACAAAACTTTAAAATATACACAGCGGCGTCTAAGCACCTTTCACTGTGTCCACACAGTGAACTGAGTTCACTGACAGACGCAGCACCCACCCCTCTGTGTTGCGTTTGTACGGCTTGTTACGAACTGACATGCTATACAGAGCTGAGGGGTTATATGCTGGAGTGAGGACGGCCCCCTAGGAGGGGTCAGCTTGCTTTTTTTCTATTTGCCTAGTCTACGCCTAGTAGGATGTGCATAAACCCCACTTGTCAATGAAGGGCTGTGTCTGTCAGTGAACTCAGAGAAAAGGATTTTACAGTAAGTTCTTAATAAAATCCCTTTTTTCTTTGTTTCTGTTATAAAATTTTGTTTTCTCCTTCACTGACGGCACTGATGAGCCAGCACTGATGGCACTGATGAGTTGGCACTGATGAGTTGGCACTGATGAGTTGGCACTGATGAGTTGGCACTGATGAGTTGGCACTGATGAGTTGGCACTGATGAGGAGGCACTGATGAGTTGGCACTGATGAGGAGGCACTAATATGTATAAATTGATGGGCACTGATATGCAGCACTGATGGGCACCGATGGGCAGCACTGATAGGCACTGATGAGGAGGCACTGATGGTGCAGTAATAGATGCCACTGATAGGCAGCATTGATGATGAGGTACTGACAGTCATTACTGATGGGCACTGATTAGCATCTGTAAAGGGCACTGACAGGTGTTACTGATGGGCACTGACTGTCAGCTGATGGGCAGATGTGGGGGGCACATCTGATGGGGGCTGAGCTGATAATCAATGCGCTGATTATCAGCGTAGACCCCCCGACGGGAGAGCCGCCAATCGGCTCTCCCTGTCAGCGCGAACCGGAGAAGGCCATTTACTGGAACATCCTGGTTACATGCTGTGATTGGTCACAGCTGATCACGTGGTAAAGAGCCTCCATCAGAGGCTCTTTATCACGATCGGAGTTGCGGTGTGTCAGAGTGACGCACCACACCACCAATCGCCGCTCTGTGCGCCCCCGCGGCTTACCTGCTGGACGTCATATGACGTCCAGTCAGGATAACGCAACCACCGCCCGGCTGTGGTTCTGCTATAGGCCGGGTGGGAAGTAGTTAAGCTAAGAATGATTTGTCCGCAAGGAATAAGAGGTCCACCACCTTAGAACAGTGGCAAAAAACTGAGGACTCCTGAAGTGGGGTAGGGCTGTGGGAGGTTGTGTCCTCAAAAGCTTTGAGCTTTGCCAGTGTCCAGGCACCTGAAGGTACATGGCTCTAACCCAGGGTCTATGAAAACATTGCCTGTGTCCTGTACTGTACGATTATGATATCCTTTTTTTTTTTTTTTAATTGTATGCTTACTATGAGTTTCCTAGGTATGTGACAGATAAAAACATATATAAAATACACACACCAGTAAAGCACACTGACAGCCCAACAGACAGCTGTCTATAGAATCTGCATGGTGGGGACAAATGTTCATTCCAACACACCAGGGTCCTGCAGCTTGCTTTGTTTAGGTATGTGACAGGTTTATTTTATTAGAACATGTTGGAGGCGTAATCTGTATAGTAAAATGTTTGGTGCCCTAAATAGCAGTCTAGTCTGTATAGTATTTTACATTTTGATCTTATATTTTGTGTCATTTTAATGCTTTCAGAAATATGCCCAACCCAGAACTGAAGCCTGGTTATTCCTTTGATAATATTGCAACCTCACCTTCCTCACCCCCTGTACCCGAACCTCCTTCCAGTCAGTATAAACCCAGGGCTGCAGATGTGCCATTTAGTGCTACCATGAGTGAATCCGCCACGACAGGAATCACTGATCACCTTGCACAAGGTAATTATGTTATCTTTTATTAAAGTGTAACTCCAAAGTTTTATTATTATTTTTTAGTTCACATTCCCTGTATTAACTAAAAATGTACCCAAGTTTTACTGATCCTCTCTATGCTCCTGCATTTTTCCCAGCTCCTTCTTTGGGCAGAATGAGACTCAATCATTCTGCCCATTTCCTGTGAGTCCAGCCTATCACTGACCCCTCCCTTTAGGGGTGCTTCATAACTCAGGCTTGGCTGACAGTATTGAAGACAATGCTCACACACCATGCATATCAGCATCTAATAAATGGAGCACTTCAAATTTCCAATGAACCATTTGCAAACGTTACAGTATGGTGTCAAGCCTTTAGTATCATTTTAAAGCAGTAGTGCAGGTCATTTTAAGGTGTTAACAAAGCTTTCCAAGGTGGTGGAGGATTGTCTACCATTTTATTTAATCCTGTATACATCACAGGTCTTGGTATACTAGCCATTCAAGATATAAAAACGCTAAAGCAGACCCTGATTAAATATCTTCCTTATTTTCTTTACTGGAGCAACAAGCAGGTTTCCCTTTGTAGACAATTGCTGGTCATTTTGTTCTTTGCGATCCTGAAAGAATTGGCTGGCCCAAGTCTTCCACTGAAAGGTTCTTTTATTTGAAGATAAGTGTAATGAGATGTCTGTACTCTTCTGATGATCCACCCTATGGGAACAATGTCCTATTTGTTCTAATCATATTTAAGGTCCTTTAACTACTGTAAAACTGCAGAAAACAGTATATAACTGCAAACCTCATGCTATGGGTATACTTTTATAATGAAAGTTCTATGTTTTAATATTGTGTGCAGAGCCTGACTATCATGATGAGAAACAAGCTAAACCAGCACCTGTGACGTACGAGGAGCTGAGGAACAAGAACAGGGGTGTCTATGATGTACTAAAACCACAGACTTCAGAGAGGCCCATACAGAGCCGAGCACCCAAAAATGACGGTATTCAATTTATTATTTGTTTCATTCCATCAAAATAATTTCAGAACTCATTATGACTTGTGTTGGCAATGTGTTCAAAACATGCTTTTCTCAAGTCATCTTCCAGGACAGCCCTAGACCTAGGGCTCCTCCTACCAGGAGAGGGAACCCATTCAGATAAAAGGCGGTCCTCCAGGCCTCCCGCTTCAGTATTAGTGTTTCCCCTGGATGGGAGGGTTACCTTGTTCCTGGAAGCCTGATGTCCCTATGTCTCATGGGCTGTCCTATGGTTATTTACAGGGCCAGCAGTGCAGTCCTACTCCTGCCCAGAGCGATACCTCTTCCTGTTGTTTATCCACCTGTACTCAGTGCCTGGAGAGGGCCAGGACCGCTGGAGATGTCTGGGGAGCTAGATGGTGTAGCTCCAGGTCCTGTTCGCTGGATGTCCCGCAGCCCGGGTTAGAAGCATCCCCAGCATGGCTGGCCATATTGGGGGGGGTGGGGGGGAGTAGGTAAAATCTGTCCCCAGGCTGATGAGAGGAAGGGGTGGAGCTCCTGCGTTCCCACGATGGCCCACAGAAAATGCCGAAGTGTTACTTCCGGCCACGGTGACCTCATCAGCAGGCGATGGAGACGCTGGTTCCAGTCTCCTTAAAGGTGGAAACAGGGGGATATTGGGTGGCTGGTGTTTTTGGGTGAGACCCAGCAAAGGCTGAGAGCAGGATGGATCCCTCTGCACAAGCAGCAGTTGCAGGCTCTGGCTCTAGCACCAGCACCTAACAGGTAAGACAGAGGATCTGTGTTCCTCATGCAAATCCTGTGGGGCGTTTTCCCTTTTGCACCATAGGCTTAGTGGGGCTTGGTGAAGGGGCACCTTTACTCTCTCCTGCACTGGTGGTGTGTTTTGGAAATTTGGTTGATCTAATGGCAACCTGGCGGTTTTTGTTTTGCAGGCCAAGACTCCAAGGCCCAGGCGCAACCACACAAAAGGAAATGTGCAGTCTGTGTAGGCAAATTGAGCTCCTCATGGAGTAAAGCAACCTGCTGCACATGTATAGATAGACTAGTCAAAGATGACCCAGCTGTATCTTGTCAGAAGATGCTTACTTCTGTAAGAGATGACCTAACTTCAACGTTTAGCTCTTTCAAATCCCTAATTGACAGAATGCAGGTCCCTTCTCGAGGTCAGTCTTCGGATAGGACTGCGGCCCCTTCTGTCGCTCCGCTGCAGAGTGCGGTTAGTGAGGATCGAGAGGAGGAGATTAGATCTCCCCATTCTTCTGAGGAAGAATCGGGGTCAGACAAAGAGCCTAAGGATAGGGAATCCGTCAGGGGCTCTAGGTAGAAGCTGTCACTAGAGGATGTCGATGACTTGTCAAAAGCTATCTATGCGACACTTGAAACTGATGAGGAGAAAGTGCAATTGTCCAAGCATCTTATGTATGAAGCAATGCATAAAAAAAGACAGGGTTTTTTCCTGTGCACAGCTCCCTTCTAGATACAATTAAATTAGAATGGGAAAACCCAGATAGCAAACCATTTTTTCCCAATAACCTGAAAAGTTTTCCTTTTGAGGGGAATACAGTGCAGCCTTGGAACAAATACCGCAAGTTGGACGCGCCTCTGTCAAAAATTTCCAAGCATACGGACCCAGCATTTGACGACATGCAAACAAGGAATTATGGTCCTGGGACTTTAAATGAGACATGCCACATAAGGACAAAAGTACAAACGTATAAAAAATTGTTATTTTATTCACATACTGTATAAAGATTGACATATTATTGAACATGATCATTCGCAAAGAACTGGCCATCAAGGGCCCTGGGAAGAGCTGACATAACATAATACAAATAGAATGAAATTATCATGAATACAAAAACACATGTGATGTGAAAAATATATACATAACCAGATACATGAAAATAGATGTAGAAGTCAGATGGTATGTGCATTGATGTAACTCTATGCATTTCGTGGCTTATAGCCACTCGTCAGGAGTGCAATGCTATGAATTATCGTGGCTGTTAGTATAAATAAGATGTGTTAATCAAACTCATAAGGAATGTAAAATAAGTACACCCATAATAGGGGAAGTTTCTCCTACTTACATGTCAGCTCAAAACATTGGTCTGGCTTGAGAGGGAGAGAGGAGAGAGCCATATCAGGGTCTGACCCGGGGCTGAGGCAAGGATGATCCCGTCCCAACCAGGGGAAACAGCACAGGGTGGAAACCATGGTGAATAAGGTGATCCATACCAAGAGGGAGACATGGATGGACACATCGATTCCAGTCTACTCTAAAATTGTAAAAGATGTAACAAATTTGATGAATAATAAATATATATATATGTACAAATGCACACACATAGGTGGCACATGCATGGGTGTATGAGAGTAGGTATAGTAGGTTGTAACTTACCAAGTAGTATTAGGTAAGGTGTGCAGCCAGTGCTGCAAAGGAGTGAGACCTGAAAGTGATGTGCTGGCTTGCCCTATCTATAAATACCCCAGGTGTGGGGTGTGTGCTAATCAAGTGTGTCGACCTGAAGGTAATTGCTGGCTGGCCCTGTCTGGAAAAATCCCCCAGGTAGAGGGTGGGTCCCTGCCAACGTCATGCAAGACGCATAAGGGAGACAGGTGTGGGAGACAGATCCCAAATGCAAAGCATTGTGCTGGAGATCCGTCCACAACCAACCACTCCCAGACATCTGATGGAAAAACTACCACCCAGGCATTGTGGCGTCATTGCATCACAAGCAGGGCGTGTGGGCATGACGCCGATGCATGGGAGGACACCCCCCGCCCACCTCCCAGCCAGGGAGGAGGCGGGGAGGACCTGCCATGCATCGCAGCCCCGGGAAAGACTCAGAAGGCTCATTTCCTCCCACTGGCCAGATAAAATGGAAAATGTATCAAATACAAAGGATGAGTTGGGGTCAAAAAAAAAAGAATAATCTATGTATAAGTGTCAGTATGGAAATAGACAGAGCAAGGTGGCTCGTCTATGGTGGTAGTGTCACAGATCACGGGAGACCAAGGGTGTCTTCCACCCAAAATACAAAGCGAAAAGGAAATTGTGATCTGTCGCACCCACTGCGACATGTCTCCATCCCTAATGCATACAAACAAGGAATTATGGTCCTGGGACTTTAAATGAGTAAGTAGGAGAAACTTCCCCTATTATGGGTGTACTTATTTTACATTCCTTATGAGTTTGATTAACACATCTTATTTATACTTACAGCCACGATAATTCATAGCATTGCACTCCTGACGAGTGGCTATAAGCCACGAAATGCATAGAGTTACATCAATGCACATACCATCTGACTTCTACATCTATTTTCATGTATCTGGTTATGTATATATTTTTCACATCACATGTGTTTTTGTATTCATGATAATTTCATTCTATTTGTATTATGTTATGTCAGCTCTTCCCAGGGCCCTTGATGGCCAGTTCTTTGCGAATGATCATGTTCAATAATATGTCAATCTTTATACAGTATGTGAATAAAATAACATTTTTTTATACGTTTGTACTTTTGTCCTTATGTGGCATGTCTCATTTAAAGTCCCAGGACCATAATTCCTTGTTTGTATGCATTAGGGATGGAGACATGTCGCAGTGGGTGCGACAGATCACAATTTCCTTTTCGCATTTGACGACATGGGCACGCTTAGGGATTTCATGGATAAAAGGGGTGATATACTTTTACGAAGGCTTGGGACTCCTAAATTGTCAGTCTTAAACCGGCTTTAGCGTCTACATGTGTAGCAAGAAACCTCGAGTTGTGGTTATCACAGATACAAACGCATTTTTCTGCAGGAACGGCAAGAAATCAGATCCTTAAGGCAGAACTCCAGGGAAAAACTTTTTTCCATGTCCTTGTTGCTGATCTACCTTCATCAACTATGCCATCCATCTTCTTCTGAGCTCTGTAGTTCCTCAGCAGTAGCCGCCAGATCTTGCTGAAAAAACACTATTGCCCAGCAATTTCCTGTTTGTAAGACCGCTGGTTGCTATTCCTCCTGTATCCTCAGCCAGCGGTCTTCTCACTTCCCACAAGTAGTTCTCTCAAGCTGAGCAGGGATTTCTATTACCGCCCTGCTTGCTGTAGTTGGGCGGAGGGGGTCAAACAGCCCCGGTCTGTGCCACCCATGGAGGTGGTGTCGTCCTCTCTGCCAGCACCGACCCCACTCCACCTTCGGCCCCCCGCCCGCCATCTCTCTACAGAGCAGAGCAGGGTTAGCTACCAGAGATCATCCGCATGACAGAGCGGAGATCTCGGGCTGACAAGTGTTGTATTTGAGATGCTGATCGTCATAACGTTTCCCGTACCGGCATTGGAACAGTGCGCTGTCTATCACAATGCCTGTCCGGGAGGTGGGACTTTACGGCGAGCAGCGTTTTCACGTTACAATCTTGTCAATTTTCCTATCGCACACCTTTCTGGCAAAGTAAGGCTCGTGTAGAAGTGGGTGCTGCAGCGATCACCAGCTGGATATTGGAAGCATCAGACATGTGTAAGTATTCGCCAGCACACCAAGGATCACCGTCCACAGATTCTTTATTCAAAGAAGGATCACATCACAAAGTGCAACGTTTCGGAGCTGCGCAGGACCCCTTCGTCAGGCATGTGATACAGTGCAATCGTGCAGAGCAGAATATAAGCATATCAACCACCAATCAAATCATACAGAAAAAAAGGTTTACACCCCCTCCCTCTGATGTCACATGACGTCAAATCCCGCCTAAATAAACTAAATATTGAAGGTGACCAGATGCAAAAGTAAAAGTTTATCAATAAAGGTCAGATGAACTCTTGTATGGCATCATAAGGATCGCACTGTTCTGTATGCAGTTGATCGCCTATTCCAATGCGTAATTGCTGTAGCAAAAGATCCGTCACTAGGACCTGGGGGAGCAGTTACCTTCAGCAGAGCCGCCCGCCAATCACGGCGAGCCACGTCTGCCACGCATGCGCCCTACATACAATAACAACAGGGTGACGCCTATCTGCGGGGTCGCCATGGCAACCCGTGACGTCGGGCCAGGAGAACGGAAGCAACCTCAGTGAAAGAGAAAGTGTCAGCGTGTAATGACCATGTAGAGAAAGGCGAGAGATGGAGGAAAAGCGAGCAAGTAAGAGATGCAAGAAAAGAAGGAAAAGGGGGGAAAAAAAGGGGGGGAAAGACTCAAGATAAGCAGGAAAATTGCTAAGCGCTGAAACAAATGAAAGATAGAAAAAAGGAAAAGTTGTAAAATAGAAAATGAAAATAGAAAATGCGAAAATGAAAAGAAATGACACAAAAAACAAAGAAACAAGAAAGTAAAGAAAAATTAAAAATTAGAGAGTGAAACATCACCCACTTTTGGGGGCGACGCTCCGCATCTATTCACAGAGATGCACTAAAAACGCCCTTTCGACACCGGAATCCCCCCTCTATCCTATCATAGGTAACCCCCAGTTCCCCCCGGGGCTTTATACTCAGATTGCAAGACAGTTGACTCAAGCTGGACGGGTCACTGCTTCGCAGTTCCTAGACACGGGGACCTGTCCCTCCATCGAGACCCTGAGTAGTGAAGAAGGCTCCTTCAGGCTCTCGTTTTGGTCGGCCCTTCAGTTGCGATATTTTCTCAATTCACTACCCGCCCCGCAACACTTCAACTGGCCACTCACCACATTTGAGGATTATTGTTCGGAAGACGGAGACCTTACACCGGTTTTATCCAAAATGTATAGACTCCTGAATGACCCATCCACGCAACCAGTATTCCCATTCTTTCAAAAGTGGGAATCGGGCTTACACCGTAACTTTACACCCGCTCAACTCCAACTCATACTTACATTTTCCCTGCAATCATCCATCTGTACAAAGATTCAAGAGACCAATTATAAGTTACTCACACAGTGGTATCTTACCCCTGACCGACACAAAAAAAATTTTCCGACCACATCCGATCTCTGCTGGCTGTGCCTGGGAGACAGGGGCACACTTCTACACATTTTCTGGTCATGCCCAAAAATTGCTCCATACTGGGCCACCGTTAAGAAAGTCGTCCAACGATTGAGTATGAGGTCCCAGATGACCCGGCCTTTTTCCTTTTACACGTGGTCACGGTTTCTGCGAAGACCTATCGCAAATCTATAGTCCGTCATCTCTTGAACGCGGCTAAATCGTGTATCCCTCTACATTGGAAATCCCAGACACCCCGTCGCCAACCGAACGGTACCATAAAATTTGAGGACACTAATAAATTGGAGGACTTGGTACACACGGCAAATCAGCAGCAAGAGAAACATGCCAAGACATGGAAACTTTGGGATCAATTTGCCCTTTCGGAAGAAGGGAAATCCCTACTGGGTGTAACATGAACCATTAGATTCCCACATTCTGACCGACCCAACCTGCCCTGATCTAACATGCCTCTGACCCCCCCCCCCCCCTTTTGGGGTCTGTTTCCTCCTCCCTGCCTTCTTCCTTTTTCCCCATATACCCCGATTCTGTATCTATTCTGCCTTTTTCCAGAATCTCTCTCTATGTTTTCACATTTCTCCACCTTTCTTCTTTTCTATTTCTGTTTTTCTTTTTCCCTAGACTTTTATTATTTGGTTTGAAGTAAATGGAAAATGTGACAGGTGAATGCAGGCCATATATACTCCTCTTATTGAGCTCTACCATGGCCTAGAGGACATGCAACATGATGAGAAATTTACAGCGTTTAGTTATTGCTCAAGAAATACATTGACATACTTTCTGTATGTAAGAAATCCAGTTGTCTATCTATGCCGAGACTATATTACCTGTGGTTCAGTTGGTATTGATGGGATTGATATGGCCTTGTATGCACTGTGGAAGTTTAATACAAATTATATTTGCAAAAAAAAAAAATTAAAAATTCGAAAATACAAAATGAAAAAAATACACCACAACAATATATAACTGACAGGAACACCTTACTGCACTTCCAGAGTGCACATCCTACACATTTGCGCAAAAATTTACCCCTTTCACAGTTTGTGAAGGTTTTACGTATATGCTTGGATGTCGACGACAGAGAAAAACAGCTGAAAATAATGTACCACAAGTTTGTGGAGCGCGGATACCCCACCCAAATACTTTATAAGGCCCCAACCAAAGCTCTCTCCAAGAGATCGAGGACCTCTGGCCCTATTGATCGATCACTATTCGTGCACACATGCAATCACGTGTCGGGGGCAATCAGGCAGTAGAACGTAACCTGAATATTTTGCAATCTGACAAGACCATGGGACCGACTATCAGGACCAAACCAATGATAGCATACAAATTAGGTGGAACTCTACGTGACCACTTGATACAAGCTGACCCCAGACAAAAATATGCCACGACTGTACCCAAAACCTCTCAGAAAACAGGGTGTTATAAATATTACAACTGCAACGTTTGCAATTCAATCATCAGTGGCAAACACTTCTCACATCTGCACAGGGGCACCCGATAGCAAATACAGGAATACTTCAATTGTAACACCGATTTCTGCGTATACATTCTCAAATGCCCCTGTTCATTGACATATGTGGGTAAAACGGACCCTTTTTTAAGAAACGTTTTCAAAAACACAGGAATGACAGAGTGGCCTTGACCAAGATGGAAAAGGGAGAACAGATTGACCCCAACAAACTTGTAGCAGTACATTTCGTAACCTCTAAACAGCAGACCCACAAGCTACGAGGGATGGTGATCGAACAGGTGAAACAGCCCAAGAGGGGGGGGGGGTGATTGTGATCGAGCACTCCTACGCTGTGAGGCCTATTGGATATATTCTTTAGGCAAGGTGCACCCTGGGGGCCTCAACACCAACTTGTCCTTGACATGTTTTCTTGATGACAGATGAGGTTTTCTTGTTTAAACACTTAGCGTCAGCGCTTCTTTCAGGGTTGAGTCAACATTTTATTCCAGACGACACAAGGGGGTTTATTTACTAAAGGCAAATTCACTTAGCTTTACAAGTGCACTGCTAGTGCTCCACAAGTGCACTTGGAAGTGCAGTCGCTGTAAATCTGAGGGGAAGATCTAAAATGAGGGGAAGCTCTGCTGATTTTATCATCCAATCATGTACAAGCAAAAATGCTGTTTTTTATTTTCCTTGCATGCCCGCCTCGGATCTACAGCGACTGCGCTTCCAAGTGCACCTGTGGAGCATTAGGAGTGCACTTGTGGAGCAAAGTAGATTTGCCTTTAGTAAATAAACCTCACAGACTTAAACCTACATTTTCCTGGTGAGGTATCTGATTCATTCCTATCGGGTACAACATTTTGTTTGTAACATATCTATCCTTTACCTTCTGCCTTCTTAGTTTTTCCTTTCGCATACTCCATGGCCCCACAAATTCAATGACTGTTGCTTATGTGGTTCTCAGCCTTATTATTCTGCCTTACATAAATTTTGAATGGTTCGAGATTTCTCCTCATTACAGACAACCATTTCTTTCTAGCGATGGAGCATGCCTCACCTAGGAGCCCTACTTCTTTCTTTTCACTCTTCCTTTCCCTTTCCTGGCTTTTTTTCTTTTTCTCTTTTTTTTCCCCCTGATTTTCCTCTGTGATATGTTTATCCTTTTTTGACTTTTGTTTGATCTATATTCTTTTTTTGGTATTTGCATTATTATATTTTTTTTGTTATTTTTTTTTATATTTTTAATTTTATTTACATTTTTTGCTTTTTAGTTATTTTTTTTAATATTTATTTTTGTTTATACATTTTTGCATTTTCATTTAGTTTTTTGTATTTATTTTCGTTTATTTTACATCTTTATATCTTTTCTATCTTCCTATTTTATATATTGGTGGTGAATTTTTTCATTTTGTATTTGCTAATTTTTAATTTTTCTTTATTTTCTTGTTTTTGTTTTTTTGTGTCATTTCTTTTTATTTTTGCATTTTCTATTTTCATTTTCTATTTTCCAACTTTTCCTTTTTTCTATCTTTCATTTGTTTCAGCGCTTAGCAATTTTCTTGCTTATCTTAAGTCTTTTCCCCTTTTTTCCCCTTTTTCTCTCCTTTTAATTCTTGCTTTCTTTTCTTGCATCCCTAACTTGCTCGCCTTTCCTCCGTCTCTCGCCTTTCTCTACATGGCCCCTACACGCTGACACTCTCTTTCACAGGGGTTGCTTCCGTTCTCCTGGTTTGATGTCACAGCCCCGTAGAGAGGCATCCTCCCGTCACCCTGTTGCTATTGTATGTAGGGCGCATGCACTATCCCGGCTCAGCATTAATGGGCACTGATAAGCGTCACTGGTGAGACCGCGGTGATGAGCACTAAAAAGCTGCACTGGTGGGCACTGGTGAGACCGCACTAATGGGCACTGATAAGCTGCACTGGTGGGCAGTGGTGAGACCGCACTGATGGACACTGATAAGCTGCACTGGTGAGACCGCACTGATGGGCACTGATAAGCTGCACTGATGAGACCGCACTTATAAGCTGCACTGGTGGGCACAGATGAGACCGCACTTATGGGCACTGATAAACTGCACTGAAGTGCCACTGATGAGGCTGCACTAATGGGCACTAAGGCTGCACTTATGGGCACCGAAAAACTGCACTGATATGGCTACACATATGGGCACTGATGAGGCTGCATTGATAAGCAGTGGACACCATCTACTGCCAAATATCTGTAGGAGGGGTTTCCACCATCCCTACAAAGTTTGCAGTCATTTTTTATGTCTTATTTACAGTGTGATGTGTATTATGTGTGACGTTGCATATCACAGAGACTGGTATTGTGGTAATATTGAAGTTTATTGAGATTTCCGTACATTAGAGGGTTCCACCATTATTACGATATTGATTAGTAAGGCAACGTTGCACTTTTTCGTATTTTTTTTTCTCATGCGGATGTTTACATTTGTCACATGCAAAACAGCATGGCCCGACTCTTTCTGTGGTGCGGCTGGGGATATGCGCATATACACCATACCAGCCCTGATTGCTGTTAGAAAGATCTCAAAGCTGCATGAGGAGGAATATTTCTAATACTGAATTACAGCAGAGTACAGTGTGTATAATATAGCATATTATGGGCATGTGTCTACAGTTCAGTAATGATTACATAAAGCAAATAAGGGAAATAGGTTTATCTCCTGTTGTGGCTGGAGGGGAGAGCACAAACATGCTTTGCATCTATATGACTGTAACCTACCTACTGTGTGTTACGAAGTAGTGGGGCTGGCTGCTGAATGAGTTGCGTGATTTATGTTGAAGTTGTTCACATTTATTATTCACCAAAACTGTTTATTGGTAAATTGCAGAAAAAACAAAGATAACATACCACAGTTAGCAGTTTTACAGTAAACAGTCACAGACCCCATCTTCTCCCCTTATACATTGCCACATAAATATTCACACCATCAGGTAATAATCAAAGACATCCAGTTTGAGCAGTCACCTTGAGGTTATTGGTCCCATGCAGCAATCGTTTGCCAGTAAGTACATTTCACAGGTCTATGGCCTGGAGTACCATGTAGCCCAGGGCACATCCCAGATCACATGCGCAGCAGCCTTTTCATAACCAGATCCACCAGGGCAAGCCCCGGTACATCTAGCCACGGAGCCCACAGCCTCTCAAACTTGTGCTCATTTCCCCTATGTTGGTACACTAGTTTTTCCAACCTGAGTTGGTCTCCCACTTTTGCCACCCACTCCCTCACTGTGGGCGGGTCCTCATCCTTCCAATGAATCAGAAGCAGTTTGCATGCTTGAAACAGGGCTCTGAGTATAGCTTCTCTAACATTAGCTTCTCAACCATACTCCTCCAGTATACCCAAGATACAGGCCCTAGGGTCCAGTGGAAGAGTTACCTGAAATACCATGCTGATCTGCCGCACAATTCCTGCCCAGTAGTGGTGCAGTTTTGGGCAGCGCCATAACAAGTGAATCAGATCCCCATGGTCTCTCTTGCATCTGGTACAATCGGCGTCTGTCCTCAGGCCCATCAGGTGCAACCTATGAGGAGTGTAATGTACTCTCAGAAGGATGTATAGTTGTGTCAACCTCTGGGACACGTTCAGCGAGCATGAAACCACTGCCTGAAAAACCTCTTCCCATTGATCTCCATCCAGGGAGCCCACATCCCGTTCCCACCTTTCCACCGCCGCCAGGGGGTGATCGCCCAAGAAGGACTGAAGTAGTATTGCATAACTTTGTGATATGAAGCCCTTAGAAGAGGTAGCTCCCTCAATGAGGTCAAACAGTGGGACAGGAGACAGGTGCCCCTCAGAGGACCCACTTTTTGCCCTCACCGCATGCTGCAGCTGTAAATAACTAAAATGCATACTAGCAGATAGTCCAAACTTAGCCCATAGTTCGGTGAATGGTAATAGGACCCCATCCTTAAATGCTTGAGGCGTGTCACTCCATGTTTGATCCACCTAGGGCAGGGGTGGTGAACAAGTTAGACACAAAGAGCCAAAATTTTAAACTGTGAGAGTCAGAGAGCCATAACACGCAGTGACCTGCCAAAACAGACAAACACTCACACAGAAGTGGCGCGGAGCGGTGCGAAGCGGCGCGATGCGGCGCTCAAGGCAGCTTGCGAGGAGACTTCTATCATAGAAGTCAATGCAAGCCACCTGAGATCGCCCTGAGAGAAACATGAAACTTGGCAAAGAGCCACAGTATATACAAAATATAATAAGAGGCAAAGAGCCGCATTCATTATGGCCGGGAGCCGCGTGTTCGTCACCCCTGACCTAGGGCCTATCTGTAGTTTGGCCAGTTCCAAGTAGGTATTGTTATCCCAGATGGGACTGAAGGCAGTAAACCCTGTCGCCCCCTGGATATATTTGGTCTTGTTCCATATCTTTTGAATAAGATTGTAGGTCAGGTATCTTTTGTTCGGCAGGCCAAAGGCTTGTGTCTCAAGCGCCCGGGGGACCGAGTCTCTTTGAATGGTATGCAGCATCACTACGATAGAGGACCCTCTCTCACCTCCCTCTCCCATGGCCCCTATAAGATGTTGTAATTGTGCCACTATGTAATATAGCCACGGATTCGGGAGTGCCACCCCCCCCCCTCCATTCTTGGGCCTCTGCAGGTGTTCCAGCTTAATTCGCGGAGTACCCTCCCTCCAGATTAGGGCTCGGAAAATAGAGTTTACTATTCTAAAGATTTTCATAGGTATCACCATAGCTGTGTTATGGAGAAAATAAAGTAATTGGGGCATGAGAATAATTTTTATGAGATTTACCCTTCCGGCTACCGATATTCGCAAAGGTTGCCAGGTTCTGATGCGATCCCTAAATCACTGGAGGAGGGGGAAAATGTTCAGCTGGCAGAAGTCCCTGGGACATCGCGTCACCTGGATCCAAAGATACTTAAAGTACGACGTGAGTGGGATAGGGCATGGGGGTGTTATCCTTTGGGTCTCATCACCATCTAGCAATAGTAGAGCTGATTTAGACCAGTTAATATGGAGACCTGAGAAGGCACCAAATTCTGTAATAGTGGCTATGGCTTCCCGTAATGAGGCATCAGCGTCCTCCAGGAGGAGGAGGGTGTCATCAGCGTATAGTAACACTTTCTCCTGTATCTCCCCGTAGTGAAATCCCACGATCCCCGCATGGAACCTGATCTTTATCGCCAGGGGCTCAATAGCCAGGGCGAACAGGAGGGGCGGGCACCCCTGTCTAGTGCCCCTTCGCAGGGCAAAGTTATGTGATAGCTTTCCAAAGGTTCTGATGGCAGCTTGAGATCGGGCGTATAGTAGTTTTACCCAGGCTATAAATCTGGGGCCTATGCCAAAGCATTCAAGTATGGCCCACAAATACTCCCAGTCTATACTATCAAACGCTTTTGTGGCATCTAGTGACAGTAGGGCCCTACTTGCCATATTATCCGCATCTTCTTAAATTGATTGCTGTCGATTTGTTGGGCATAAATCCTGCCTGGTCTGAGTGGACTATAGATGTTCTGACCCCATTTAAACGAACAGCCAGGACCTTGGCTAAAATCTTCACATCGCTCTGTAAAAGCGAGATAGGTCGGTAAGACCCTGGGTCTACTGGGTCTTTTCCTGCTTTCAGAAGTAGAATGATGTTGGCCCGTGACATGGAGGGGGGCAACTCCTCCAACTCCAGCGACTCATTGAAGACCCGCATGAGGCGCGGGTGCAATATTTCAGAATATTGTTTATAAACCTCCATGTGCAGGCCATCCTCCCCAGGAGCTTTACAATTGGGAAATGCGCCCACCGCCTCCCGAAGTTCCCCCATGGTCAAGGGAGCCTCCAACTCTTTGGCTTGTGCTGCTGACAATTTGGGGAAGTCCAGGGCACTGAGATAGTTCACTAGGTCGGCCGGGTCATAGGAGGCCCCGGAAGGTTCAGGGTCTCATAAAAACTGGCCAGCTCCCGGTCAATCCACTCCGGAGAGCTGACCAATTCTCCTGTCTGAGTTTTAATTGCCCCTATTACCGGTGACTTCTGCTGGAAGGAAGCAATACGGGCCAACATCTTGCCTGTCTTCTCCCCCTCCTCAAAGAATGCCTGCTTGTTAAAAAAACGCTTTTTCTCGGCTGAGGAGGAGAGCAATTGCTCATAGGAAGTTTGGGCTGACTCCCATGCCTCCCTGGACGAGTCGTTGTGGTTATCAATGTATTCTAATTCCTGAGCCTGTGCTCCTACCACCTCTCTAAGGCCCGAGGAGGCAGCCTTAACCTTGTTTATTTCCACAATCAACATGTCCCTCATATATGTCTTAAAGGCATCCCACTGCAAAGCAGCAGGTTCGGATGGATCTCGGGAAGTGAAGTACTCTCGCATACCCTGCTCAATTTCTTTGTGTGTATGGAACAGTTTTAACCAGAACGCGTTAAATTTGCAGGGGGCATGAGCTAAATGGACTATGGCGGTAAGGCCTGTATTTGTATCACCAGGGGAGCATGATCTGATACACTGCGGGGTCTGTAGGTTAGCTCGGAGACATATGGGAGTATGGTTGAGCTATCCAACGCGAAAACAATCCTAGATCAGGTACCGTATGTTTTAGAGAAACAGGAGAATTGCTTAACAGTCGGGTTCCTTATCCTCCAGATATCCTCCCACCCCACCTCTTGCAACAACCTCGCCAAGGGGGTCCGGGGCCGGGTGTCTATCCAAGGCTCTGTCCAAGCAGCAATTAAAATCCCCCACTATGAGCAGCAGTACCCCTGGCTTCCCATCCAAATAGGTGATGAGGAGTCGTAGCACCACCGCTACAAAGGACGGAGGGATATACAGTATAGGACATTTGCACGCTCCCACGCTTGACAAAGCACCGCCTCATGGTCCCGGTAATGAAGCAGTTTTGCCAACAGTTTTGCCAACATGGACCTGGGGGGGGGGGGGGGGGCTCCCTGGTGGAGGTGGTCGGGATGGCACCCTGTGGGTTCTCTCCACAGCAAACTGGGGCGAGAAGGCCTCTCCCCCAAATAACTCCTGGAGCCATTTTTCTATAAAAGCTGTGGGATCTTTACCCTCAACTCGCTTTGGTAGGCCCACAATGCACACAATGTTCCTTCGGAGGCAGTTCTCCATGTCCTCCACGCGATTGTTAGCTTCCCTTGTTAGCTTCAGGGCCGACCTTGTGTCACGGAGCAATGGGGGCAGCTGGTCCTCCATTTCACTGACTCTGCTTTCAACGGCTGTGGTGCGTTCCCGGATCTTTTGTATATCCTGTCGTATGGAAGCCACCTCTTCCCTTAGCCCCCCGAACTGCTCTTTCATAGTGTTCACTGAGGCTGTGCATATGTGTACTGCTTTAAGAATGTCTGCCAATGTTGGTTGCTCTGTATCCAACTCCTCAGGGTCTTGCATAGGCTGTGCATGGATAGCAGCCTGCACCGTCAGCGGCGCTGGGAAGGCTCGGTCTGTCTGTTTGGCCTGCAGCTCCTTGGTGGTGTTCTCCCTCACCTCTGCACCCCCAGCTGCCCCTAGCTTCTGGGCATAATACAGGATATCCCTGGGGGGGTCCTTACCAGTATTCTGTGGTGGCTTAGGAGCTTTGGGCCCCATATCTTTTAGTTTGTCTGGGCCTCGTGCCGACCCTGCGTGTAGATCGGGTCCGGCGCCATCTTGGAAATCCGCAGCCATGATCTCTGTGGTCTTGGAGCAAGTCTTGCAGCGCGTCCGGAACGCCGGTGCCTGGTCCACGGTGTGCTCCGGGATAGTCACCATCAGGATGGCCCGGTAAAACGGCGGTAGTGTGGCTTGGGGAGGAACGGTTCCAGATCACGGACGGGAGTTGTGAAAGATGCGTCCTCTCACATGCCTGTCTCGGCCACGCCCCTAAGTTCACGTTAACATGAACAGGCTTAGTGTACCCTCCCACATTTGTTGCAATTTGCAAAGAGCATGAAGGGAAATGTAGTTTGATGATAGTGTAAAGATAGGGGAGAGGATATGGTGCAATCGCTGTTCTAACAGCTCCTCCGTGGCAGAATACATGCAGCATTTTTTGAATTACAGAGCTGACTTTCTGAAAATTCAATTAGACGTCTCTCTTCAATGGTAAGGAATTTCACAAATGTAATTACTGTTTAGTGCTTTGTGTGGGGGGTGTACTAATGGGGAATTTTTTGCCGATCCCGGAGTTCTGCTTTTAAGTCCTTCCCATTCCTCTTCCAGGCAGTGGGTTTTCTGGCTGATTCCTCCGCTGAGGCAATTACAATGGTAGCTAGGACCTCTGCTTTGGTAAATTCGGCCAGAAGAAGTCTCTGGCTCAAAACAAGGTCAGGTGACTCCGCTTCTATGCTGCGCCTGTGTGGTCTTCCCCCTATCAGGCGACCATTTGTTTGGTCCTGGATTACAATAAGCTCTAGAGCTAACGGCTGACTGGAAAAAGTATTTACCAGAAAATAAAAAGAAGCCGACTGTCAGAAAAATTTTTGAGGCCAAGGCAGACAGCAGGGGCCGCGAGAAAAAGAAAGTAAGCCCAAGAAACATTGGACAGGGCACAAAGGCAGAGATAGGGGAGGGGTCTTGTTTAACCCTCCTCAACAACTTGCCAGGCCACAATGACTCTTGTCACTCTTGCCAGTGGGAGGAAGATTGAGACCCTTCCTCCCACAGTAGGCAGCAGCCACCTCACGCCCGTTTATCTTGTATCTGGTAACCAATGGGAACAGACTGGAGTTTTCCCCCCAGCCGCCAGAGAGATTGTGGGTCAACAATCCTCCCCGCGCTTGGGTAAAAGTGATGGCCTTGTGCCTCCCGATTGGAGACTTGGTAGATCAAAAAGTCCTGATCCTGGTCCGTTGGTTTAATTCAGGGCAAAAGCTTTTATTCACATTTCTTTGTGATAAAGAGACCCTCGAGGAAGTATTGCCTAATTTTTAATCCTCAATCTCGAAATCATTCGATGAGATAAAAAACACTTTCGCATGGAGCCAGTGTTTTCAATCAAGAATCTGCTTTACCCAAGGTGTTTTATGGCAACACTGGATTTAAGGGATGTCTACTTACACATTCAGATTCTTCAAGCATACCAAACATTTTTGAGGCTAGTGGTGAAAATTGGATTGGAGATCTGTCATTTTCAGTTCCAGGCGCTGCCCTTCAGGTTGGCATCGGCTCCCCGCATCTTTACAAAAGTCCTGGGGGAAGTGTTGGCGCCGTTAAGACTAGGATCAATTACGATCATACCTTACCTGGACAACCTCCTAGTAGTAGCAGGATCGCACCAGAAACTAGAGAAGGATCTCCAGATCTCTCTCTGGTACGAGATTTGTTTGGTAGAAAGTGACTCAGATGATTTCTTCCTTGCAAACCAACCAGTGGGTTTCGGAGAAGTCTCAAGACCCATAGGCCTGTCTTCTTGCTTTCCTGCAGTACTGTGGGCAAGGTTTCACCAACGACCACTGCAACTGTTCCTCCTATGCAAAACTATTACACAGAGCAGAGAAGTATAACATGTTTGTTATTTAAAAATAAAAAACAAGGGTTAATATCGCTTTGTCACAACAATGCTTTTTAGATCGTTGTGGAATATAGCTACTTAACCATACACTGTAGTTTTCCCCTAAAATGACAATTCCATAAAATATGCAAGTTCACTACGTAAAGAATATATTCATTACAAAATATTAAGAAGGCTGAAGGAGTAGGATAACAACATTGACATTTTGTATGATCATTGGACAAAAAAATGCACCTGGGTCTGGCAAAATATCTTTGTTCAGATGTCTTTGATTGCAGACATTCAATTTATGCTTGTAAAGCCTCCATTCACATGGCCATACCATTTGTACTCCCGTGCTAAAGGCATCTTCCCCTATGTGGGATGTATAGGTGTTTTGTGCAGACTTGTTCAAATCAATAACAGACTGCTGGATGCGTCGATCTCCAAGCATATCCCAGTGTGTTCTTCCATTTGTGTCCAATGCACGGGTCAAGATGCAGACAGAGTGAGTCCTGATCTGTGCAGCCAGCTGTTGGTCAGTCACTGATTTGAACAGACTGTCTGCATGGAACACCTGTGCATCTCACATGGGTGTACGGATTAGTATGCCAGGTGTGAATGAAGCCTGTTATTATTTTTGTTTTTTTTAACACTTCCGTGAACCAGGTGTTTTGTGATTTAGGTTTGATTAAATGATGGGATAGGAGCATGCCTAGATAATTTTCTTAATCAGTGTTGATATTTTCTGTGTTTCAGTTAAAAAGAACAAATATGGAGATGCGTGGGAAGAGTAAAAAGCTGCCTTCACTGCCGAGGCAATTTCATCGTCTGCAGACAGTCTGTACCCAATTTGTTTTCTGCTAATAAATGCACAAAGTGTGATTTAATTGCATTTAAGGAAGTACATACTTTATCTTTTCTTTAAGTAAAAAAAAAGTCTTCAGTTAAAAAAAACAAAAAACCTCATGTTCTATTTTAGGAAATTAAATTAAAGTACTTTTTCTAAAAGCTTTACTGTGCTTCTTTTCAGTTTTTCTTGAATTGCAAAAAGAAAGTGAAAGAACTGGAACAGGTGCATCCGAGCTATTACCTCCTATGCCAGTGGTTCTCAAACTCAGTCCTCAAGTACCCCCAACGGGCCATGTTTTGGGAACTTCCCTTAGATAAAATAGCCCTTAATACCATGTCATTAATTTAAAGCAGCCGTGCAAAGTAAAAGAAAACCTGAAAACATGGCCCATCATGGGTACTTGAGGACGTAGGTTGAGAACTACTGTCCTATGCAATGCCTAGTGAGCCTCAGCCCATGAAGTCTCTGTAAACCTCCATGTAATCCATGCAAAAAAAAAGTTGGTGCCATGGAAATCAGCTAAAACATTGTAAACAGTCAAAAAAAGCTAATGCGTTTCAACCATCAGGCCTTAATCATGGCTTAAATGTATGTATAGTTAACTTAAAACATATCTAAATCCAAAACCCTAAAATTTAAATATTGCAGCTTACAAGTCCTTAGATGTTATGCTGCTTTGGTTTTGTTATGGGGCTCCCCCCCCCCCCCACAGATAATCCTGGAAATAACACTTTATTTTCCAGGGTGGCTTCACTGTTTCTATGGGAAGAGCCATGGTTATCACTTGTAGTTAAAAGATAGCTTGGAAGAAAAAATGTTTGTGATTTCAGTTTAATTTACAGGAAGTGACACCAAAGTTGATTTACTCAAGGAAAATAGACTGTTCACTTTGGAAGAAAATTTACTCCAGAACGTAGTGAATGAGAAGCTCTGCTGATTTCGCCACATTCACTAAATTCTGGGGAAGATTCCCTTGCAAAAGTGAACAGCCTATATATTTATTTGTATTTAGTATACCAATATCTGCACCTTTGGCAAGATCCACATGTATTTTCTGTACTTGGACTGGTATGCTGCAAAAGTTTACATTTGTATTCTTGGGTTTAGTTATCCTTTAACCACTTGCTGACCACTGGGGCAACAGCTCTGTGCAGGATCACATATATATTACACACACACACGTGATCCTGCACTTCCGCCTTAGGAGATGTACACAGGCTGCTTCTGCTGGGATTATTAACAGCAGAAGCCCATCTGTGGGTGCCGGGGGGTTGGGGGGAAAGATTCTGTGTTCCTAAAAAACAGGGACTAGAATCCATCTCTTCCCCTAGTAAAAGCAGCACATACAGTACACAGAAACACTGGCTAAGCACACATTTAACCCTTTGATCCCCCTAGACATTTAACCCCTTCCCAGCTAGTGTCATTATTACAGTGACAGTGCATGTTTTTTAGCACTGATCACAGTATTCGTGTCATGGGTTCCTGCAAAGTGTCAGTGTCCGTTTTGTCCACTGCAATAATCGCAGCCCTACTAGAAGTTGCTGATCACCGCCATTACTAGTATAAAAAGAAAGAAAACTCCATAAACTATATACACCATAGTTTGTAGACGCTAGAACATATGTGTAAACCAACTCAATATGCTTATTGGGGATTTTTTTTTTAACCAAAAATATGTAGCAGAATACATATTGGCCTAAATATATGAAGAAATTAGTTTTATAGCAGAAAGTCTGTTTAAAAAAAAAAAAAAAAAAAAAAAAAAAACAGCGCTGATCAAATACCACCATAAGAAAGCTCTACTTGTGGCAAAAAGACAAATTTTATTTGGGTACGTCATCGCATGACCACTCAATTGTTGGTTAAAGGAATGCAGTGCCTTATTGCAAAAAGTGGCCTTCTGGAGGTAGTTTACCGCTTGCCGACCCCTGATCGGCATTTGACGGCGACAAGGTGGCTCTATTGCACGAATCGCCGTCATATGATGGCGGCTGCGAGATCGAGCCTAGTGAGCGCGCGCGCGCTCACTGTGTCCGGGGAGGGCCAGGGAGCGGGTGCGGTGGATTCGATCTCCCCCCCCCCCCCCGGAGTGAAAGAACGGAGGTCCGTGTAAGTAAACACGGACCTCCGTTCTGTGAGGGGGGAAGGGCTGTGATCACAGCCTTCCACTGCATGGAGGCTGTGATCACTTCCCTTCCCCAGCTAGGGCAGTCCCCACACAGTAAGAACACACCCAGGGAACACAGTTAACCCTTAGAGCGCCCCCTGCAGGTTAACCCCTTCACTGCCAATGGTATTTACACAGTAATCAGTGCATTTTTATAGCACTGATCGCTGTATAAATGCCAATGGTCCCAAAAAAGTGTCAAAATGTTCCGACATGTCCGCTGAAATATCGCAGTACCGCTAAAAATCGCAGATCGCCGCCATTACTAGTAAAAAAAAAAAAAATAAATAAAAACCTCAGAAATTAATTCTCATCATCCGTAAACGCTACCACTTTTGCGCAAACCAATCAATAAACGCCGATTGCGTTTTTTTTATCACAAATATGAGGAAGAATATAAATCGTCCAAAACCGATGAAAAAAAATGTTTATATATTTTTTTTGGATTTGTATTTTAGCAAAAAGTAAGAAATTTGGGGTTTTTTTGCAAAATTGTCGCTCTTCTTTTGTTTATAGCGGCGATCAGAAATGACGCAGCAGTGATCAAATACCACCAAAAGAAAGCTCTATTTGTGGGGGAAAAAGGACACAAATTTCATTTGGGTACAACGTCGCACGACCACGCAATTTTCAGTTAAAGCGACGCAGTGCCAAATCGCAAAAAGGGCTCTGGTCCTAAAGGGGGAAATCCTTCCAGGGCTGAAGTGGTTAAAGAATAATTGTACTTTTAAATAGAATTCTGCAACACATACAATGTCTAGCAAACATATAAAAATAGTGGTTTCTAAATAGAAGATCCAGTATTTTTCTTATGGGGGGCCCAGTTATTTCCAAAGGAAGGATGGCACCACTGAATTGGATAAGTCAACCTAACAGGATTATCCAGATCGGTTCACTCTGCATAAACTCTATATATGCTTCAGTGACAAAACAAAGAAGGTATAAATGAGTCTGCTACTTCGAAGCCAACCAGACCTCAAAGTGACTTAGTGTATTATAAACAAACATTCAAGTGTTCATAAGTTCATAGTTTAGAACCAAATCCAATATATATCGATAAAATTGTTATAAAGTTCCAGTGCTTGATTGTGATGATAAAGGTGTCAAACATAGGACGAATGAAGTGCCTAGTGTCCACATGCAAATATAATGTGGGGAATCCTCCACTGCGTGTATTAAAAACTTACCAGAAACTGGTAAGTAACCAGCATGGACCACCGCTTATGGAGTATGGCAGATATCAACGTCAGTGGTGGGCTACAAGGCTATAACATCCAACTTCCTCCTCTAATGTGGTTCCCGCCAATGGTACATAGGAGTAAGACACGCTAACAATCTGGGGTCTTGTCATGGGGCGGGCGGGGGGGGGGGGGGGGGGGG